>PVJI01021770.1:0-26533 GCA_004026765.1 Micronycteris hirsuta
ATCATGTGATTTTTGTCTTTGCTTTGGTTTATGTGATGTATTACGTTTATTGTTTTGCGAATGTTGTACCATCCTTGCATCCCTGGGATGAAACCTACTTGGTCATGGTGAATTATCTTTTTGATGTATTGCTGGATGCGGTTTGCTAATATTTTGTTGAGAATTTTAGCGTCAATGTTCATCAGTGATATTGGTCTGAAGTTTTCTTTCTTTGTTGTGTCTTTTTCTGGTTTTGGGATTAGGATGATGCTGGCCTCATAAAAAGAGTTTGGGAGTCTTCAATATTTTGGATTTTTTGGAATAGTCTTTGAAGGATAGGTGTTAGTTCCTCCTTAAATGCTTTGTAAAATTCTCCTGTGAAACCATCTGGTCCAGGGCTTTTGTGTGTTGAAAGTTTTTTGATTACTGCTTTAATTTCATCCACTGTTATTGGTTGGTTCAGGCTTTCTGTTTCTTCCTTATTGAGTTTTGGAAGAGTGTATTTTTCTAAAAATTTGTCCATTTCTCCCAGGTTTTCATATTTCTTGGCGTACAGTTCTTCATAGTAGTGACTTATAGTCTTTTGTATTTCTGTGGCATCAGTTGTAATATCTCCTCTTTCATTTCTGATTGAGTTTATTTGGGTCCTCTCTCTTTTTTTCTTGATGAGCCTGCTTAAAGGCTTGTCTATTTTGTTTATCTTTTCAAAGAACCAGCTCCTGGATTCATTGATCCTTAGAATTGTCCTTTTAGTCTCTAAGTCATTTAACTCTTATCTGAGAGGAAGAGGCTTTTCTAATGAGTCTGAGGATTATTTATAAGCAGCAATGTTACTCATCATCAAGGTCATTTCCAAGGCAGATGCTAGAGGAAAATACTGAATGTCACTGAACTTCGTGAGCCATCTCAGCGATTAAATTTAAAAGGACAACATGAAAATAAAGCTACAGAAAATCAAATTTACATAAATCCCCAATATGTGTGAGAAGGAGAGTGAAGAAGTCAGAAGAAGTCAGTTGAGCATCGGTTTAGGCCACTAGTAGCTCAGGAAATACATTTTTGTAGACATAGAAGAAAACTTTCTTTGTCTACAGGGCTAGGGACAAGAGGGTAACACATCACTATAGTGTAATCCAGTAAGACAGGGGTCTGTCTACCAGGAGATCTTCAACTCCTACAAGTTTCAGGAGGCATTCCTAGATCCAGCTGCAGTATCTGCCAAGTATGCACCAACTCTGCAAGCCCCAAATCAAGCTACAACATAAATAAATCTTTAAAACATTATGCCAAGTGAAAGAAGCCAGTAACAAGAGGTCAGGTTGTATAATTCCATTTATATGACATATCCAAAATAGGCAAATCTAGTGATTGCCCAGGTCTGAGGGGGACTGTGGCTAGGGAGCAATGAGGAATGGATGCTCGTAGATATGGGGTTTCTTTTGGGGGTGATGAAAACATCCTGAAATTAGGTAGTGACAATTATTATACAATGCTGTCCAAATGCTAAAAAAACACCAACTAGTATAGTCTAAATGGGTGAATAATAGAAGTGAAATATATCTCAATAAAGCTGTTATAAAAATAAAACTTTATTTAAAAGGATGTTCACAACCTGAGACGTGATCTGAGAGTTGTTACATTGTTTGGAATACCAGCTGCTAAAATAATCCAAATAATCCCTGTGGGTGGAAAAATGACCCACATCAACTGAAAATACCTAAGTATTGCAACTGTACTCATAAGACCATAGTAGAATTGGTTTCTAAAGAGCCACACAGATCTCCAGATGCAATTTAGAAGGTTTTGAAAGGAGGTATTTGGACAAAAAATGCTACAGAGGTATATGCAAGTGTTAGTCAAATATAACAGTCATTATCTTCCTTTTTTATTAAACTTTTATTGCCTGAAATAGAGATTATTCCACATTTACCACATGGGTAAAGAGAGAGAACTCTACACATTGCCTTATTAAAGCTTCACACAAACTTAGTTATGTAAATGGAGATACTGAGTGATCTGAACTATCCAGAACCAGGAAAGGAGGGAGCCAAGACTGGAACATGGGCCTTTTGGCACCGGGCCCCGTGTTCTTTTCATCCGTCATACTGCCTGCTTGTCTCAGGATTTGGCCCTTTATCATGTTTACAGTTCTATCTTGTTTTGAAAAAAGTTCTCTGGAAATAACTTCAGGAAAAGAAGATTCTACTTTTTTAAAATTTCAAGTGGGTTCTATAATCTCTGCTGGGAGTATAATTTTATACAGTCACTTTGAGAAACTATTTGTCAATATTGACTTAAAGTGATCAGATGCACATTCTGTGGCCAAACAACTTTATTCTTAGTCATCTACCTGACATGCACACACACCAAATGGCATATACCAGAATGTTATTAGCAGCTTATTCTTAACAAGTAGAACCCCTAAAAATGATCCAAATAAAATAAATATATTTGTCTTACTCAATTAGAATAATATAGAGTAGCCCCTTCCCAAATCTGTAACTATACTCAGCAACAAGAAAAGCATACTATTGAGCAAAAAAAGTCATACACAAAAAGTACATATAATATGATTCTATTTATAAAAAGTTCAAAACCAGGAAAAATTAATTTAATCTCTTAAAAGTCTGGGTAATGGTTACCTTGGAGCAGGAGAGGGAGGTAATATTACCTGGAAAGGAAATGAAGGTGGCTTCTCATGCGCCAGCAATGTTGTTTCTTACTATGGGTGCTCGTTCATGGATGTGTTAAGTCAAAACTGAGCAAATTACACATTCGAGATTTTGTTTCTTTGCATAAGTGTGCACATTCAAATATATATAATGTGAGTTCCTTCAGAAGAGTTATTCTGAATTTTTAGTTTTTGCCAACAAAATGCACAGCTATATGTCCTTCATAAAATATGCATGTGACTATTTTTTTTTCTTACCCAGGGGAGCAGACCCTAGGAGAAATCCTCCACTGTAAGAGATTATGTATTTGTTTCAAACTTGCAGCTATATGTTGTGCAATCACACAACATGGTACTGTACACAAATGACAAATTGCTCCAGGGCGTACACTTCAGGAGACCTAATGTCATCTGAGAGGTGATTTTGCCAGCAAAGCAATATAACACAGCAAAAGTGACAAATGTGCACTTATGATAATACTCCAGGGAGGTTTCATGAGCAGGTGGCATTGAAGAGGTGATGTTTGACAAGAGCCAGCAGTTTGAAGCACTTGGGCCAGAGTTTTCTTGGCAAGAAGAAAGAGAAAATGTCAGGCCCCTGAGGTGAGAACAAACATGGAATTTATGAAAAGTAGAACCAGGTGGAGACAGAGAATCGTCAAAGGTGGGAGGACAGCAGACAAAGGTTAGATGACTCCGGTAAATACAGGCAAGAAAAATAGATTGTAGTGAAACTCTGGAAGGTTAAAACAGGTCGGTAACATAATCTAATTGACATTTTTTTAGAAGTTCATTCTGTCTGCTGTTCAGAAAAATCGATTGTATGGGGGAAGATGGAAGCAGACAACCTGTTACAAGGTTACTGCTATAGTCCTGACGAGAAATATAGCAGCTTAAAGAACAGGACACACTGAAGGATTGTATGTAGGGGTGAGAGACATGAAGAATCAAATGTTTAGGGGCTTGAACATGTCAAAGGAGAGTTGTTTCATTTACTAAGAAAACTTAGAAAGGCCAAGATCAATTGAAAGAATGAGTATGCAACAGTTAGTCCAAAGCAATGAAAGGTTTAATTAACATCATATGTGCTATATTAACACTAACAAATTGCCTGTATTGATAGTCAACAAAATTCTTAAATCTTGATCTGTGCCCTTGACTTTGGCAGCCATAAAAAGTCACATGCAATGTTCCTCACCATCAGCATTTATACTTAAAAGGAATCCTGAAGCACGCTTCCCTTTTACAGGTAATGAGATTAAAAATTAGAGAGATAAATAATTTTTCTCAGGGACAACTTTGTTCTGTGAAAATTAATAAAGGAAACCCCAAGTAAAATTGTAGTTGGAAAGCCCTGTAGAGGGAGCTCAGTCAGGAAGATGTCATCAATTACACCTACAGTTAATTCAGTGAGAGACCCCAACAGAAAGGGCCACACCTTGAACTCCCAAACAAGAAGAGCAACTACATTACTACTCCAACAGGAGGAAGGAAGATTTTTTCTTGCCTAGCAACAAGTCCAGCCAATGGAAACACTGCAATTCTGCCAATGAAAAGCCATTGTCACCTGAATTTTTACTTTCCCCCAATGAAATTTCACTTTTCCTTGCCGATAACTTCTTTGTTCTGTCCTCCTTTCTATAAAAGCTTTACATCTTGCATAACTGCTGGGAGTATCTCCACTGCCTGCTAGGTGAGATGCTGCCCAATTCATAAGTCATTTAATAAAACCAAGTTGATCTCCAAACTTACTCAGCTGAATTTTGTTTTTATCAATTCTCAAAGCCAGAATGTCCTGAAATCTACTCTATGAATATGAGACATTTTAAATTGCTATATAGTAAAGTAGAAATATTACTTATAACCAAAATTGCCAATAGTCACTTGCAGTCTCTCAGGGAAATAGTAGAGCTCATTTGAGCTGGAAATACATGTCTCTCCTGCAAATGTCAAAACAGCTTCTGTATCTCATGTGCCGCAAAATGATGAAAACTGAATTAGATAATTTATCTGTTGTCAGGCAGAATGCATTAATGAATCTCTTTTATGGCAAGGTAGAATCAGGAGTACAAAACTAAACTTCTTTGTACATTAGAATGAATTGAGTTTTCAAGAAACTCAAGACCTTCTTCAAGGCTTATGAATATGAGGTTGCAGACAAAGAACAAGGATTATAAAGTAGAGAACAGTTTGAGAAGTTCAGCCATTTAAATATCACTCTCTGTTACAACCACCAGAGGACAACTCTTCAGTGGAAAACGTCACACAGATACGTTTGTTTGAATTTGTTGTTGGTGGTGGTGGTAGTGGTGGTGGTTACAACATTATGTAAATTGGGTTGATGGTCTATATCTGGTTAGACAGCAAAAGGAGCAAAAGAAATGAGGCAGCAGATACTTAAACTTAGGAGATAAATAATAAATGGTGCTGATTTGCAACACATATCTCTACAAACACATATACATACATAGGTACACATTTAATTAATTAAAATTCAATAGCAATTGTAGCAATATTTTATTACTCAGATCAACAAAAATGTTTTCAGGGAGGAGAATTTTATCATTGGCATCATTTAGAATGTTAGCATATAGTGATTAAAAATATCAATTTTGATACATTTTATTATTTTTATAATTCTCTGAAGACTATGCCTATATCAAGGGTAGACCACACCTACTTTTCCTCCTTGGACATGTCACTGCAAGAAAATGATATGCAAAGATGTGTTACTAAAATTAGTGTATACAAGTGTGGGCAAAAAAAGTAGGTTATACAGTTGCAATAAAAATAAATAATACAATAATTAATAATAATACAAGAATAACATCTGTGTTTTGCATAACCACAACTGTAAACATATTTTTGCCAACCCCAATATATGTGCATATATAAATCCTATGTATTGCATGTATATATCACATACATGTACACATATTTCTCAAGGGGCATGGTAACCTTAGCTAATATTTGTTACAGTTAGAATATTAAATCTAAAAGGCTAACATTTATCAAAAGATTATTAATATCTAAGAGCTGCAAAAATATAAGCCTGCAATATACATCTTTCTAGAAAGAGTAAATTTTATACTTTATAAAGAATAGTTGGCTTCAAAATGTAATCTGACACTGCACAGAGTATGCAAATATATAAGCTTAAATGTTATAACTAATATCAGACTCTGTACAAAGATAATCATTTCCCATGATGTTATATAAAATGAATGTAATAAAATTATTGATTCTGCATTATGAAAATATACATCAAAAAGACAGAAGATACTCTCCCTATATAAAAACTTTCAGATTCTCATAATTCTGTAAATGTCATTTTTTTCATAAAGAATAATGATATCTCAGGATAAATATCCTAAATTTCAAACTGTTCTTTTTATAATCATGTAAAAGACACACATTAAAAAATAAATGCCATGAGTTAAAACGAGGACTTTGCTTAAAATTTAGCTCTAATGTCATCTATCTCTGTAAAGTGACTCTTCAGGCCAGCAAAACAGGCAGCCAATAGAGATCACACAAATTGTAAATCTTCTGGTAGTTTCTTCTCATGCAAGTTTCCCCCATGAGGCCATCCATAGTTATTCATAATTTTGGAAATGTGTACAACAAAAACCAAGAAATCTGGATTGAAACAATACACTTGAGAAGAAAATCACTGGAAGTCCTTGAGTTTATCTTTATGCCTTTGTACCAACCAGGTTCATGTATTAAAATGGGGAGGGAGGCATAAAATCAATAAAATACAATAAGTTTGATTTTGTTCCACTAGTTAAAAAATTTAAATGAAAACAGAACCCTTATTCCATTCAAAATACATGGTCACCTACATGGTCTCAGTCCTCTAGGAACACAACCTGTCTTAAAGGATTTACCGATAATATGGAATAAACAAAAGGGACAAGACTTAAGATCCACACTGTTTTACAACTATAAATAGCATTGATTTTCCTCAAACAGCTGAGAAATATTTGATTTAAATCCTATTTGGCCCATGACAAAGAAGTGTTAGACTTAATTCATATTGTTAATTTACTGCGTTAAAGATTAAGCATTCTTTTTTTTTTTTTTTTGACCATTGAAGTTTTATTCTGCAGTTTAAGCAACAACAGGATAATTTGAAACCATGATGGGGTTACTATCTGTGAAAACTGAAGTTACTTTTTTTTTTCTGGTCAGTTTATTTATTTTTTTTAATTACTTTAATTTTCTTCAATTACAGTTGTCTGCATTTTCTCCCCTCCCCCCCTCAGCCCATCCAAACTCACGCCCCTCCCTTGCTTCCCCCTCCCCCTTGGTTTTGTCCATGGGTCCTCCACAGCAGTTCTTGAAAACCCTCCTCCCCACAATCCCTTCCCCCCTCCCTTCTGGCTATTGTTAGATTGTTCTTAATTTCAATGTCTCTGGTTACATTTTGCTTGCTTTTTTCTTTTGTTGATTATGTTCCAGTTAAAGGTGAGATCATATGGTATTTGTCCCTCACTGCCTGGCTTATTCTTTGAAACCCCAGTTCTGGTTAGTTTCTTTGCACTCAACAGCAACAAAAGCTATCCTGTAAAAAGCAGTGACTTTGCAAAGAAGTTTCTAAGGGACAAACTTTGCCCAGGGCTAATCTTTTGTGTCCTGAGTCACTATCTCAGAGAGGCATTTGGTATTACAGCTTGCAAAAGCTGCTGTTTTTGGCAGCTCCTCCAGCGGTGTTAGACTCTGCTTGGTCTTTTAGTCCTAGGTGGTAATCTATGACTCTGATATAAAAGAAAGCGGTTTTTTTTTCTGCACAATTTGGTGCAGACCCTTCAGTTTGCTAACGTGCTAAAACCATCACTCTTAGCTGGCTTTGGTTTCCTATTAGCCTACTTAGAGTAAACAAAATTTTGTTCACCACTATGTCCCAGAAAAGCACTAGGACTCCTGCCTTTCTGCAGTTTCCAGCTACAACTAGCCTAGTGGATTAGAGGCATCTGCAATTCACTACATGAATCCTAATAGATTGACTTTGCTTATGGCCTTGACAATATCGACTTGTCATCCAATGTTAAAGTTTCTTCCAGGATTGTGTGCGCTTGAGCATGGTGTTTCATGTCAATCGATCTCAAAGCACCCATTGTTAAATGGAGGAGATAAGGGAATAGACATATTCACCTACTCTTCTAAATGTGAGAATTAAGAGAATTCATTATAATCTCTGGTAAATCAGTCATTCAGAAAGAAAACGATGGACTGATTATTCACAGGTTCATTCACCTACTTATTAAAATATAAATTTCATACATACAGGAGACTTGTTTTTCTTTTCTGGGGATCTAGTAGCAAAAACAGTATCAGGCACATATGTATATGTTCAGAAAATACAAAGGTATATTAAAAGACATAAAGTAAAAGTACCCTTCTGCCCTCAAAGATCTTACTACTCCATAAGCGATCCACCTGTGTTAACAGTGAAATATGCTATGGGAGGAGAGGGGAACAGGAGGTGGGGGGATAAGAGGAGGGGAAACTCAGAAAACCAGAGATTCCCCTTCCACTTTGAAACCTGCTTTGGATATTATCTTTGGCATCATTTAGCCTCCAGGTACCTCCATTTGGTCATGTGGAAATGGAATGATGTACACTGCATGAGGATACTATATTGAGGTCAGCCATGTAAAACAGAAAACCCAAGTAAATAATAGAGGCTTTAACAAGATGAGCATGTATTTCTCTTTAAATAATAAAATTTCTATAGTTACAATTTAGGGCAGTCTTACCATCAGAGATTCAGTTTCTTTTTGTCCCCTGCTCAGTTGTCCTTAACGTGTTCATGTCATTTTATTGTGACAGATGGCTGTTGGAGCTTCAGTCTCACAACCATATTCCAAGCTGAAAGCTGGGAAGAATAAGAGGTCAGTGGGTTAATTTGGCTGAGATGACTTCCTTTTAAGGAATTAGGCACATGCTATACTTCCCCTTAAGTCACAATGGCTAGAACCCATATTTACAGAAGATGCTAGGAAATGCAGTTTTTTAAGGTCGTCATTTGCAAATGCAACAAAATCAGGGCTCTGTTAGCAAGAAGGTAGGGAAGAATAAATACTGAATAATAAACTCACTGTTTCAGTCACAAGTACAATCTGTTTATGTATGCAACAAACATTTATTGCATGTGTATTTTGGGTCAAGTATATCAAGTATATTGCAATAGTTACTATGGAAATAAAGGAGTATCCAGAGATGAGTGAAATGCTTCCTATAGACTGAATATTGGTGTCCCCTAAAATTTATATATTGAAACCTAATTCCAATATGATGGTACTAAGAGATGAGATCTTTGAAAT
Organism: Micronycteris hirsuta; assembly: GCA_004026765.1. Classification (NCBI taxonomy): domain Eukaryota; kingdom Metazoa; phylum Chordata; class Mammalia; order Chiroptera; family Phyllostomidae; genus Micronycteris; species Micronycteris hirsuta. Next base: position 8,980 of record PVJI01021770.1, read on the forward strand.
GTGTTAGGTCAGGAGGGTAGCGCCCTTGTGATTGGGATTAATGCTCATATAACAGACCCCAGGGATTTCCCTCATCCCTTCCACAAGACAGTGAATGAGGCAGTGGGCCCTCACAACCAACTGCCAGATCTGTCAGAGCCTTGATGTTGGACTTCCCACCCTCCAGAAAAGTGAGAAACAAATGCCCCTTGTTTAAACCACTCAACTAACAATATTTTGTTTTAAAAACCCGTGCTAAGACAGTGCTATTCTAAGTGTCTTAAAAGAGAGATAATATTTATAAAAAATTTTTCATCTGCAAGTCTATTTTAAAAGCCTAATAAAACCTGATGCAGAAGTCCTAGGGCTAGCCTGTATTCAAGGGAGGGGACACTGGCTTTACCTCTTGGTTGGGGGGCCATCTCAGGAATTGCTATAATCATCTTTGAAACAATTTCATACATTTCATAAGGTCCTCAATGCTACTTTGGTAGGCTGAGTGGCTAACTGCCTGCTGTGCGTACTTTCCTTACTATAGTTAAAACTCTCTAAAGTAGGCACTCACTGTACTCACTAGGAGATAGGACCCTGGGACTACTAAATTTAAACTATCCACTTGCGTTTTTGAGGAGTAGTTGCCCCCCATGAAAAGTATACATTTTCCTGCCATAATTATTTTGTACCATTTGTAAAAGTGGGTATGCCCCAGTTTTGTAGATTTCAAATTGGGTACCTTGGTTATGACTGTTCTTATATTCTGAGTTTCTTCATATTTAAAAATGGAATGATGCCATCTCCTTATTAATCAAAAAAGTATACACCTCAGATGAAATAAGAGGTCTTAAAGTTCCTCCCAGCTACAAATTACTGCACGTATCTCAATTGGTGGTGGTATTATATTGTGCTTTGGCTCATCTTGGCCTGCTCTAGCACCAACACGTCTTCTCCCACCCAGATGCTTTGTTTGGTCATGATTTTATAACAACCCATCACCGTCTGATGACATGGTAATCCTTTATAACTAAAACAAAAGTAAGGAATTACGTGAATGTATTTCCTTTTAAAAGTTATCACTCTACTTAATATTCTCACATCTCAGCAATTCTTGCACTCACCAATGTGAATTTTAAAGTATATTTGAATATTTGAATAGTAACTATTCAATTTCTATCATTTATATTGTTTTTTGTTTACTATATATAGCCTTGTTCAAATAATTTATTTACAGAAAATTCAAAAAATAATTGTAATGAAGAGAGCAGCACATGGATAATCTAAAAAAGTGATAGGGGCGATTTATTTAGGGAATGGATTTATTCAGAGGATTCACTTCTATGACTATATTTTTTCTTGCAAGTTTGAAACTTTATTTCTGCACCTTGGGCAGGAAAGTGGAGATACTGAGGAGAATTCTGAATACAAAGAGATGATGATCTGGATATAAACAAAACTTCGTCATAAAGAAGCCACACATTTTAAAATTGATCACTGAAAAGTGATGCATAATACATTAGCTTTTGTTCATGCAATTTCTCCACCATATTATAAAATCTTTGAGTAGAGGGAAAGAGCTGAAAATTATATAAATATTAAAGTCAAGCATTATATGCTGAGACCTAAGTCTGAATATGATCAATAATTCTTAGTGGTGTACAGCTACCTAACTGTAGTGTTGACCCAAAAGCTAATAAGTTGAAGTGATTTTATTGTGTCTTTTCTCCCCTCTCTTCTGGTATAAATATTTGTTGTGTGTGTGTGTGCATGCCTGTAGAAAGAGAGAAAGAAAGGAGAGGGCAGAAACAATAAAATAATGAGAGAAAATGATACTAGCATTTTTCTTTTATGCCAAAATTCATAGTAGTAGAAAGAATGGTTCTACTACATGATAAGCATTTAAAACACATTTTATAAATATAAAGTGACTTTGGACTTTACCTCAATGAATGTAATGGAATACTATTGCTTTTATTTAATTTGGAATGGGATATACATTACTGTCTTTCAGCTATGTTCTTTTTAAACTATAAATGATTTAATTTTCAATTTCAACAAGAAGAAAAAAATATAGTTATTGCATAGGTCTCTTTTTCTCCAGACATTGAGTCATTATTTAATTATTATTTATGGCTTCACATACCAAATTTGTATTTTTATCTGAGTGCTTCAATTGACTACACATTTTTAATTCATCATCTCATATATTTTTTAATCTAGGCATATGAAGACCATTAGCTTTTCTTATAATGCCATGTTTTCTTCAAAGACTAGAAAGAATGCTGAAGAGACAATATTTAAAATCATATTAGCAGTAAATTTTCCCCTTGTAAAAATATAGATCCACAGAGTCAATGCAACACAATCAATATTAACAGAAAGAAATCTATACTGAGACGCACTGTAGTAAAACAAAAGTACTGAAGACAGTAACCTTGAATAGAGAAAAGTCAAGATGAGCTGCAACTTAACAACTGTTAAAAGGACCATGAAATTCTCAACAACAGGAGCCAGAAGTCACAAAAAGTTATCTCTAAAATATTAAGAGATGATAACTATCAACAGGAATTATAACTTAAAATACGATGCATTATGCTATTGATACTCTTTTATATAATTCCGAATTAGTTGACCTAAGCACAATATATAGGATTGCATGTATGTGTGATACAAGTACTATGTACACTATGGTAGGTGGATATATATAGTACAGTGTATAACAGTATAGTATAGTGTAATGTAGCATGACACAGTATAGTATAGTATAGTATACCTATTACATACTATTTTTAGAATAGTGGTTATTCTAAAATGAGAGAAGGTAGAAGAATGGGAAGGGGTGGAACACATTCAAGGCACTCTATAGCGCTGAATTTTTGATATGTGTCTTGGTTCATGAGTTTGCTTGTAATGTAATAAAAAAGTAAACAAGCATAGACAAAGATAATAGTGCTTTAACCAAGGACTCTGTTAAAATAGCAAGAAAAAGTCTGGATCTGTAAAGTAATTGAGCCTAAGAAACAGATAAAGATGTAAAAATAATCACTTAGGACTATTATGTAACTGCTAATAGTCTTCACTATGTCACAAAAGACAAATAGCTGTTGAGTTCATGGATGTCCTATGTGAGTAGCCCTCATCAACATGGACTGCCTTTCTTCCCTCAGGGCTGAGCTGAGGTGGAGAGCACAGCTATGGAATGATTTCCTCGTATTGTGCACTCTGAATCTCTTTTCTATTACACGCAGAAAAACACTTATCACCAAAATAGGTACTAATCTGCTTCTAATGGTTCTTGACAAGCTCAGACAGAAATTGGGCAAAGGTGAAATTCTACATTAAGGATAAGAATCATAATATGTAGAAAATAGAGTAAAAGCAATACAAATACAAATTACCTGGAGATAACTGATTTAGGATTACTATGTTCATGAAAGTTCTCTGATTTTGTAAATTATCGAATGGTACTATTCTAGGTCATGATGCATTTGCAATCACTATCTCCATTAGTTCTACATCACTTAATATTGTTCCCACATCTCCTTGGGTCACCTTGGCCCCGTGTCGCAATATGAAGAAGAAAGACATTGATTGGGATCAGAGTCTTGCCAGGATTCGCTGATTCCATGACGGCTACTGACATCACTGAAATTAGGCTGTAGATAAATTCAGCCAAGTTTAAAGGATATATTTTTGATCAAAATTTATACTGGCTAAACACGTTTCTAATTTATTTTTCATTGTAACCATATTCTTTTAAATGTGTTTTTGTACTCTTTGTTTTTACTATTAGTTTGATGTATTTTTCAAATATGGAATATGTCACAAATTTGTGTGCCATCCTTGTCCAGAGACCAGGCTGGTCTTCTCTGTATCCCTCTAATTTTAGTACGTGTGTTACCAAAGTCAGAGCTACTATTAATTTTAATAAATATTGTCAAGGTCTTATTTTAAATTCTTATGTTATTTATAAATATTTGTAATGAAAAAATTTTATATGTGAGAATATAGATACCAAATGTTCACATTAGCAGGTTGTATTTGAAAAATCTTTGGTGAGATTTAATACAAGTAAATATGTTCCTGGAAAACTTAAATTATTTTATTTCAGGAAAAGTACCATTTTATGTAAAAAAAAAAAAGACTTGAAATAAATCTGGTACATATATAATAATCTTTAATGATAGCAGCTGACAAAAGAATAAGGGCTATGATTAAGTTCAGTTTAGAAAAAGAGAACACTTTTCATAATGTAGCTTGCGGAATTTCTTTTCTTATATCATTAAAGGTTTTAGAGTAAAAAATAATCAATAAATAAAGCAATCAATGCTTGTTTCATACCATAAAAAGCACTTAAATAGCTATATAGAAATGTCATATTTAGTCTAAAAGATATGCAAGCACAAGTAAATATAATAAAGTACATTATTCAATAAATAAAATAAGAGCGTATTTAGCCTCTAGATTCATACATGTTGTCACAAATGGCAGGATTTTCTTCTGTTTTAGGCTGAATAATATTTCATTGTATGTATTGAGGATATATGTCACAGTTTTGCTATCCATTCATTTGTCAATGTATATTTAGATTGCTTCCCATGTCTTGGCTATTGCAAACAATGCTTCAGTAGATGTTGGAGTGCAGGTGTATCTTCAAGATTCTGACATTAATTCTGATACCAACAATACCCAGAAGTGGTATTAATAAATCACATGGTAGTTTTATTTTTAATTTTTGAGAAACCTCCATATAGTTTTCTATAGTGGCTGCCTCACTATATATTACCATGAACAATGTATATGGGTTCCCTTTTCTCCACATCCTCACCAAAACTTCTTTGTTGTTGTTGTTGTCGTTTGATAATAGCCGTCCTTACAGGTGTGAGGTAATATCCCATTGTGGCTTTGATGTGCATTTTCTTGATTATTAATGATGTTGAACATCTTTTCTTTCATATATCTATTGGTCATTTGTATGTCTTCTTGGAGAAATGTTGTTTCAGTTCCTTTGCTCATTTACTAATTGGATTATTTGTCTTCTTGCTATTCAGTTGCAGGAATTCCTTTCATATTTTGGAGAGTAACCTTTTATAAGACATATAGGTTGTAAATATTTTCCCTATTGTGTAGGTTATATTTTAATTTTGTTGATTGTTTCTATTGTTTTTCAGAAGCTGATTTTTAGTGTTTTGTATTCTTTCTTTTCAACCACTTTATTGAGGTACGATTGACATACTAAAAGCTGTACATATTTAATGTAAACAACCTGATGAGTTTGGAGATAGGTAGACACCTGTGAAACCCTCAAGTATATTTACTGATGAGAAATTTACAAGGCTTGACTTTATGAGAAATCTAAAGTAGCCAAACTTACAGAAGCAGAATAAGAATAGCGGTTACCAGGGCCTAGAAGGAGGGGGAAAGAGCGGGTTATTAAGTTAAAGGGTACACAGTTTCAGTTATACAAGATCAATAAATCCTAGATATCTACTGTACACCACAGTACTTGTAGTTAATAATATGGTATTGTATACTTAAAAATTTGTTTACAGGATCGATGTTATGTTTGCTTTTATCACATAATAATAATAATAATGAGGGTTGGAGGAAACTTTGGAGGTGATAGATATGTTATGGAATAGATCATGGTGATGGCTTCACATGTATATAATTATCTCCAAACTGATCAAGTTTATACATTAATTATGTATAGGTTTTTGTATGTCAATCATACCTCAGTGAAGTTTTTTCTTAAGAAAGATTATATTTTCCTAAAATAAACTTTACCTTTTTTCTGTTTCATATATGCATCCCAAAATCTCAAATATTACTAACTGACTTATGATTAATTATTTACTATAATAAATGTTTTGGAGGAGATCTTAAATAAGATGCAATATTCTTGGATATGCAGTAAGTGTTTGCAAATACAGATATTTAAGACAAATGCCATTCTGTCATGAGCACAAGCATAAGAGTTAAAACAAAGTTTAAAACTTGGCTCAGCTCTTTCGCAGCTGGTGACTTTGGGCGAGTTTCCTTATCAGAAAATGGAGATAGAAACTACCCTAGAAGTAGGTTTTCAACATGAAATGATAAATGCATATAATGATTTGTGAAAAGATCTGTCATTCAATAAACACTCAGTAAAGGGTCATTATGTTGTTAATTTATTTTGAAGGGTAAGATCAAAAAAGAAATAGAAAATAAATGCTAGTCTAGTCCAAGTGCTGATAACCTAACCATTCAGTGAGCTTAATACAATTCAGGGTTTAGTCTGAGAAAACTTAATAAGGTCATTAATTTCTTTTCTCACTGTTACGTTGGAGTCGCTCAAGAAACCAGATGGACGCAGCAAGCTAAGGAGCAGGGTTTATTAGTAGGGAATATGAGGGAAAGTGGAGCCAACCAAGGGAGGCTGGGTCTCATGGGGGAAAGTGGGGCCAACCAAGGGAGGTTGGAGAGCCAACCAAGGGAGGTTAGGACTCATTCGTTGTTCTTAGGACAGGGTTTTTAAGTGCAAAAGCTCGCGAAGGGTAACTGGTTGGAGTGTCAGAGTCTGATTGGCTAGAGCTGGTTGCTGGGTACTATTTCTGCTGACTATTGTTCTTGACACATCTTCTCAAGCTCAAGTTAAAGCTGCATCTGTTATGCCAGATAGGCTAACCCCAGGCCCCAATCTTAGCTTGGCATCTGTTTGTCCTAGGTAGGGTCGTCAGACAGTTTCCTACCTAGTGATTTTCCATTTCTCCTAGGCCTGCCTAGGTCTGTCACTCACATAACTCAATTTTGGAAGAAATCGGATATCTTTTTGTGAAGGTGGACTCTATCATTTTGCAAATGCTTGCATTTGGCTCCTGATGAAAAACAGCAGACAGATATGATGCTAGGAAATAGCGGGTGGGAGAGTGATAATTTGGTGGGCTGAATAAAATTTCTATGGCTGTAATGACTTTTAGAAACTGTCATTAATGAGCTAATACCACATTTTCATATTCATCCTTGAACAGCGTAAGCTACAAAACTCTTAGCTCCAAGCCTTCCTGATTGGCTGCGTTACAACTTTGGGAAGCTTTATAGTTGAACTTTAAAATAAGTCCACATGATTTGGGGCTTTAAATTCAATTTTTGGAATATTAATCTAAGAGGACAACAGACATTTATTCTGCGCAAATGTGCCATTGGCTCTCTTAAAACCACACTGCACAATTCTTCTGCACACGATTGAGAATTTTATATTGCCTTCTTGTCATCGTAAGTTCCGTGAAAGGCAGTAATTCCTTAATGGATATTTGTTCACCTGTCTCATCTATTCCAATAAAAAGCTGAAATAAATATACACTTGAATTGCTCTGAGGATTTATTCACAGAGAAATTATCTGTCAGGAAGTTAGTTATATCCATAAGACATTCATCTCTTCTCTGTGTGTCGTGGGCCACCAGATGGTAGCTCTCCACAACTCTTGTGGGCTGTGAATTGGCACTAATTGAAACATCAACACTCACTTAAGGCTCCTATAGAGAAACCACATCCCCAGTTGTTCAAATTCTCTAAACCACAAATTTAGAGTGCACTGCATTTAATGTTATTGTTTTTATTTTGCAAAAATCAATAACATCTTTACAAGGAATGTTACACATGTGGCAGAAAAACCCCTTGAAATTCTATCATTTACATTTCACATAAGTTTATTCTGATTCTAAATGTCTCCAAATAGCATTTATTTTTAAGATGGTATAAAACATCACTGTGATGAATGTCGCTCTAAGAAGGGCACTATTTTCAATTGCTTTGATTTCTCTGAAGATATACATAGGTTTTTTTTAATGATGGGAAATTAAAATAAATTACTATTTGAGTATCTCCTGTATCATTTTCATGGCCCTGAGGTAGAGAGACAAGAACACATTTAAACAGATAATAGTTACCCAGATAAAGAATGTCCCATTTATTATTTTTTCAGCAAATATTTTTATTGGTCAAGTTCCTAATTGATGTGAACACTGGCCTGCAGTGTCCACAGCATCATGACTAAGACACGAGATGTGAGACGCGAGACAAATTCACACAGACTACCGAGTCCTGTGGAATAAAAGGGAAGACATGGCCACTCTCTCAAGGGAAGAGTGCATTGGAGAGCCTGGGCCACTCTCTTGAGAGCACTGGGACCCTTACCTTGACAGGCTTTTATTGTCTTTCTGGATACATTACATCTAGGATGGTCCTCATTTACTATGCACAGGGTCAATTAGGTGGTTACTTTTACAGATAACAAAGGAGAGGAAGTTTCTAATTACATCAAGAAAGAAGGATATTTGCAAATGTAAAGGGGAAAGTGGTTAAACTGGTTACACTCATCCTTGGAAGGTTTAGCATGGACTTTAGGAAGTTACTTTAGAGATATGCAGTAAACGTTTGTTGCTTCAATCCAGGGTGAGGGAGTGTTAGCAAAAGCAAGTCTCATAGCAGCCTAGGTACAATGCAGACCTGAAATCCCACGGGGAGAGCCTATCCGTGGGCGTGGGCCCCGTATTGCTCTCCACTGGTCCTTCCGAGTGGGAGCTGGGCCCACGCCACGCAGAACGGTCTTTCATACCTAATTGTTGACAAAATTCTATAATAAAATCTTAATTCAATTTACAAATGTTGATTGAAAACCCATAGGTGTTATTCATTGTGCCAGACATGATGGAAGAACAAAGATAGCTATGGAATAATTTCTAAAATTTGAGGAAGAAATCAGCATAGATGCAGGGACAAGAAGAATGATTTCAGGAAAGTTGTGTTGTTTTAATAGAGATACTGAAATAACCTTTCTTGGCAGGAATCAGGAAAAATATTGAAGGGTAATGAAAAATAAATTGGATCTATTATAGATGAAGATGGGGCAAGGACATTCCAGAAAGAGAGAATAAAGTTACCAAGAGTAAAACATGAAAGTAGGGTAAATTCCCAAAAAGAGGTTAAATAAACTGAATAAAATGAGACATGGACTCTATTCTGGAAGTTAATTCGTGACTTCACATAAATATAGTTTTCACTAACATAAAATTTTTAAATATTATTAGAAATTAATGATTTCCAATATTTTTCTAAGACTTGCTTTTTTGTGCAATATTAAAATTTTGAGATTTAATCATGTATATTTACATTGCTGTTAATTAACAGGTTTTCACTGATATACATCTATTTATTTATATAATCTTCAGCCAATAATTTGGAGTCATTTCCCAGTGATTTTCTATTACAAAAATGTTATTATATACATTCTTAGAATATGCCTTAGTACACTCTTGCAAGAATTTGTCTAGGTAATAGATGTAAGATTGTAATTTCTCAGTCAAAGAATATGTGCACCTTCAATCTTACTAGATAATGTTAACCATTTTTCCAAATTGCTTGTACCAATTTACACACCTACAAGTATTAAACAAAAGATCCTGTTGAGACATATCCCTTCTAAAGTTAGATATTTTTGGACCTCCTAATTTTTGCCATGTAGATGTAATTATCAAACAGATTCCTATCTATTGAAAAAAGAGAACATAAAATTGTACATGATTTTACAGCTCTAGTCATGGAGAATAAGAAAGAGTTTTTCCAGGCTGGTGTAGCTCAGTGGATTGAGCACGGGCCAGGAACAAAAGGGTCCCGGTTCGATTCCCCATCAGGGCACATGCCTGGGTTGCGGGCCGGGTCCCCAGTGAGGGCCATGTGAGAGGCAACCATACATTGATGTTTCCCTCCCTCTCTGTCTCCCTCCCTTCCTCTCTCTCTAAAAATAAATAAATAAAATCTTAAAAAAAAAGAGTTTTTTACTATTATTTATGACTATGACATATTTTGAAGACACTCTTGTAATGACATACATTAAAATATAACCTGCAATTTTTATTAGCTATTAGAACTGTAAGTAATCAGCTCTTTGATATTTTTGCTAATTAAAAAGAAAGAATAGCAATGATAGTAAAATAACACATAAAAATGACTTCTGTATGCTCAGATATATACACAATCTTCCAGATCACGACAAATGCATATTTATGCACCTCTTTTATGCCTGGCCTCCCTTATGCTTTCAGGCGGGACAGCTGTCCCCGAAAACTCAAACCATGCTTAATTCTTCTGATAACTTATGTGATATAATAATGGATTTGATCGTTTGATAAAAACAATAAGATTGTATAATGGAATATTTCAAATAGAGCATTTATGGACTTGCATACAGACAGTGTGTCATAGTATTAGAGGATTGGCATTGATTAACTCTAGTCTACTTTCTGTTGTGAGCAGTAAATCAAATTATCAACATTACAGAGACTTTATAAGTTTAATGTTTTAATAGCCCAATTTAATCCTGAGAAGATAAAGTATTTAAAACTTTATTAATAGCATAGAAGTACAGTGACCATTAGAGAACTATGGCACTAGAATGTTAGGAAGTTAGGAAAATAGTTATTAATTTAAAATGGATTGAGTTTATTTTCCATGTTTATATATGCTTCATAGGCTTATGTTTAGATGTAATATAAAGAAAACACAACTATTTAAGGTTTTTATTTCTTTTTCTCTCTTTGTACAATGATTTTTTAAGCAATGTACAATATTCTTCAGGCAGCCCATTGGAATACTTTGCATAAATACCTATATTACTCCCATGCCCTTTTTGGGTTCTCATTGCCAAACTCAGAACAGAATCCATATAAATCTATATAATCCTTAATCATTAACACCATTTTCCTCAGATTTAACTCCGATTCAATCATAAAAATAGTAATGAATCTTAATATGACTCCACGGAAAACCTTAACTGTGACAGTTCTAAATGGGTGACAAGTAAGTGTGTGTGCCAAGCTGATTGAACAGTTTTTTATTTTTTTATTATATTTTATTGATTATGCTATTACAGTTGTTCTGATTTTCCCCCTTTGCCCCACTCCACCAAGCACCCCCTACTCCCTCAAGCAATCCCCCCACCATTGTTCATGTCCATGTATCATGCTGATAAGTTCTTTGGCTGCTCCATTTCCTATAGTGTACTTTACATCCCCAATGCTCTTCTCTAACTACCTATTTGCACTTCTTAATCCCCTCACCTCTTCACCCATTCTGGTGACCCCTTTTCCCATCTGGCAACCATCAAAATGTTCTCCATATCCATGACTCTCTGTTCTTGTTTGCTTAGTTTGTGGTTTAGATCCAACTGTTGATAAATATGTACCTTTGCCACTTTATTGCTCATAGTTTTGATCTTCTTTTTCTTAAATAAATCCCTTTAACATTTCATATAATAATGATTTAGTGATGATGAACTCCTTTATTTTTTTTCTTGTCTAGGAAGGTCTTTATCTGCCCTTCAATTCTAATTGATATTTTTGCTGGGTAAAGCAATGTTGGCTATAGATCCCTCATTTTCATGACTTTGAATATTTCTTGCCAATCCTTTCTAGCCTACAAAGTTTGTTTTGAGAAATCATCTGACAGTATTATGGGGACTCCCCTGTAAGTAACTAACTTCTTTTCTGTTGCTGATTTTAAGATTCTCTCTTTATCTTTAACCTTCGGTATTTTACTTATAATGTGTCTTGGAGTGGACCTCTTTGCATCCACCTTGTTTGGGACTCACTGTGCTTCCTGAACTTGCATGTCTATTTCTTTCATCAGATTAGGGAAGTTTTAGTTCATTATTTTTTTCAAATAGATTTCCAATTTCTTGCTCTTTCTCTTCTCCTTCTGGTACCCCTATGATGCAAACCTCTTGAAGTTGTTCCAAAGGCTGCTTACATTATCCTCACTTTTTTTGTATTCGATTGATTTTTTCTTCCTTATGCTCCAAATCATTGTTTTGATTCTTGGCTTCATGCACTCTACTGTTATTACCCTGTAAATTGTTCTTTATTTCAATTAGTACATCCTTTGTTTCTGACTGAATCCTTTTTATGCCACTGAGGTCCTCACTAAATTCCTTGAGCATCCTTATAACCAGTGTTTTGAACTCTGTATCTGATAGATTGCTTATCTCCATTTTGTTTAGTTATTTTTCTGGAGTTTTGATCTGTCCTTTCATTTGGGCCATATTTCTTTGTCTCCTCATTTTGGCAACCTCCCTGTGTTTGTTTCTATGTATTAGGTAGAGCTCCTATGACTCCCTAGCTTGGTAGTGTGGCCTAAGGTAGTAGTTGTCCTGTAGGGTCCAGTGGCACAGCCTCCCCTATCACCTAAGCTGGGTACTCAAGGTGAACCTTTTGTGTGGATTGAGTACACTCTCCTCTTGTAGTTGAGCCTTATTTGCTGTTGACAGATCAATGGGAAGAATTTACCTAGGCCAGGCAGATGCAAGGACTGGCTGTGACCCCTTAGCACCAACCTCTGCCCATCATGGAGGATCAGCTGTGTAGGGTTATAGTGGTGGTGCTCCAATACGGCCTGTAGCTGTCCACTGGGTGTGCTGTCCCTGGCATTTCCCAGGTGGTACAGACCAAGGTCAGCCCCCACCTGTGCTCTGACTGGAGTCACCCTGCCTGAACTATAAAACAATCCGAGAAGGCTCCTACTTGTGCTGGGCTTGGAGATTCCCAGGTGAAGCTAAGCTGCGAATCTAGGCTAGCTGCTGCTAGTGCCAGGCCTGGGGCTCCCTGAGGCCAGCTGTTGCTTGTTTGAGAGGATTTAGGAAATTGCACAGCATAAGCCAAGAACAGCCATTCATATGGAAAGAAACTTTCGGTGGGCCCATAAACTGGGTAGGGTGGAGTCTCTGAGGATCTCCAAGGTGTGTCAAATAGTGTTAGCCAAGTTGATGGACTCTCAGATATAGCCCTAGCTTATAGGCTGAAGGGCTTTTGAGGGGCGGGTTTAGGAAAGGGATAATGACTACTTGCCTTGATTCCAGGTACTTCAGTTTCTCTCAGTAGGACACTGGTGCTTTTCAAGCTGCTACCCTAGTGCTAGAGCTCAGAGGAAGCAAGTATGAGTAGGTGAGTCCATGTGTGGGTTAAGAGGAACTGCTTGGGACTGTTTCTTCTATTGACTCAATCCCTAATGATTTTTGTAGCCAGAAGTTGTGGGGACTTATCTTCCTGTCACTGGAACCCTGGACTGGGGGGAATCGTATAGGTCTGGACTCCTTGCTCCTGTGATATCCCTCCTAAACTTTTATCTACCACACATGGGTATGGGACCAGCCCATTCAGCATCTTTGCTCCTCCTACCAGACTGGATGGATGTGGTTTCTTTAATTCTATTGTTGTCAGACTTTCATGCAACTCAACTTCTGATGGTTCTGAGTGATGGTTGTTGTACATTTCAGTTGCAATTTTGTTGTAGTTGTGCAAAGAGGCAAGCCAGGTCTGCCTACACCTCCATCTTGATCAGAAGCCCCCTTTTTTTAAACAGTAGCTTTTTAGTCTGGTACAAGAAAGGAAAGAGCCCACTTTTTCACACAATGCCAAATTTTGAATTTTCCAATTTCAGCCTAATCATACTGTCCTTAAATTTTCACTCTACTTGAATAATGAAAAGAGGGTGATATGAAAACTGTATGAAACTAGCATGCTTCAGGCCAGGTAGGGTAGGATGTAATTACATATACTTCAACAGCTGGGGCAATGTGCTGTAAGAAAGGCTTTTAAGGTGACAGAAGATAATTGCATAGGTTTTAGGGCAGTAGAAAATGTAAGTGAAGAAGCAAAGGGAAGGACACAAGCCCCAAGAAGGGAGTCAGATTTAGAAATTTGATTTTAAAAAATGGATTATCCCAAATTAGAATGAACATAAAAAGGTAGATGATGAGCCACTTTTTCCAATAGATGAAATAAAAAGAAGAATCTTGGCGACATGAAAAGTATTGTATTCCTAGCTGTCCTCACAAGCATGAAACTCTTTATGATGTCCCTTCATGTAAAACAAGACAATATCCCATAAACCAGGCTGATATTTCCCCAGTGCCACTGGTCCACAAGGCTCCTCAGTAAGAAATAGCACATTTTCTTGCAATATTTGTAACGACAGGGTCTTCTGGCTTGGACTAGATATTCTAGGGTCATAGAAACCATGATGAATTCAGTCTTGTCTCCAGCTGAAAAACACAAAGCCTTTGAAAGAAACCCTTTGGGTGGCATTTCTCTAATGAAGGCTGAATCCCTTTTTGCAAGCTGTGTGAGTTTGTCACAAAGAAGAGAAAGTGACTGTGTATGATAGTAGATGTCACATTGAAAACAGAAGTTTCAAAAGGAAAAAGGGACGAAGTTGTGTGATCTACCTTGGCCTTATCCATCTTCCCCAGAGGCCTCCTTTTCACTGCACTAGCTGGACATGAGCTGTGCTGTTCACTCCCAGTGCATGTACAATAAATAAAATATCTTACACACAAAACCTTCACTTCCTCAATGCTTTCAGAAAGAGTATGTGATAAAAGCACCAGAAAAGAAATATTTTTAGATGTTGTATAATTGTGGTCTCTTTTACAGATGTGGAGAGGAATAGAAGTGTTTTTAATAAATCACGTATTGTAAGTTATAACACTTGCTGAAGGATATTACCACCAGATCATTAATTGACAGTAATAAATTAATTATATGGCATTAAAATACCTAAAGACTGAGGCTTGCTCAGAGAATGAAAGCTTATTGTTGAATATTAATTCATAATTCAAATATATCAACTTAATTGCTCATTCTTCCTCACTCTTTGGACAATTTTGATTAGCTAAATGTGCTTTGAAGACTATTTTTAGTTTGCTGAAAAAGTCAAAATCTTATCTAAGCTAGAATGTAAACACAAATGCTAAATCACTTACTAAATATCTGTCAGCAATTTACAATCCCATAACCTCATTTCAATTTAAAATCTCTTAGTGTTCCATCATTCTCCCCAGGGGAGATCAGCTTAAAATTATCAAGGCAAATGCATATTTCTCCTTCAGATTCAACATAATCCTGATTTCTCATTAGAAGGCTTATTTAGAGTAACATGATGTAATATGCTTTCTCATTATGGAATGCAGTGTTTACCAGCCTCCAGACATATTAAAGGTATGGATCTCTTTATTTACAATTTTTTTTAAAAGCAAAGCTACTTCAGTCATTTTTGTATGATTTTATATACCTTTGAATGAGAAAAATCACCTTAAATATTTTGTGTGTAATTGATTTCATTTACATCTCATTAGTCTACTGCTTATTTTTATTTATTTATTTATTTATTCTACTTTTTTTTAATTGATGTTTGAATACAGTTGTCTGCTGCTTGTTTTAAAGAAAACAGGATGTTTAGGAAAAAGGCAGAACCCATATTTTACCGGTCCTTAAAGTGTTCTTAATGAGTGATCTACACACATATGTACAATTAAAAAGGATCATACCACATTTATGCATCATATACAAAAATATTTGGGAGATTCATGGAAAAGGGTGCTTGAAAGAAATTAAAGATCATCTTTAAACTATCTTCTAATCTCTGGACAAAATTTTAATTAAATCATACTGGAAGAAATTTTGATGTTTGTAAGAAGACCTCCAAAGAAATGAACTCACCAGCCTACCTCCAAAAGACTCTTACTTATGTATACGTGAAATCTATCATAGTATAAAGACCATTTTCTTTATTCTTTTCTTGGTGTTGAAGAATCATGAACTTCAATTTCAAAATAATAAACTTTCTCAGGCCAGATAGCTTGCACAACGGATCAGGGTCCAGTTACATCTTTGCACCCATCAGTGGTCATTGCGAGCTCTGCTGCACATTATACTTGGACAGGGAACCAATTCAAAAACAGCCTCACATCTCCAGCGCCTTCAGGGAATCAGGGAATAGTCCCCACTCATCTTTATGTTGCTTTGATAACAAGAGTTTATAACATATAGCTTTTCATCATATAGGGACAAGAATTAGCCAGATATGTTTCTTGATGATGCCCTTATTTTTAACCCCTACATCATCTTTATGATTCTAGAATAAATTATCTAATCTTTCATTTGTTTTTATTTAACTGTATATAGCACCAGTCCTGATACAGGAAGATATTTCCAATTTCCTTTGTACTTGATATTAGTCAAGGTGATTAAAACTAACTCTGCACCACATTGGTTTTCTTATGGCAGCCACACTCTGAATGTATTTCTTTCAAGCAAAGTATTTCTTTACTGAGCAACTATTCCTTGAATACCTGCCACATGACAATGATTCTTAGAGACATAATAAGGACACCAAGAAAAGAGGAAAAAAAATAATGCAGTTGCTAGCCTTTAAGAATGTACAGTTTATAAAACAAATCAAGAAGCTATATAATTATATATGGATATATGTATATTTTGTCAGTATGTATGTACATATTCATTTATATGTATATGTGGGTATATCTGTATGTGTGCATAAACACATTTGCATGTACATTAACATTTACATATACATATACATTCTGAGAAATATGACATTCATAAGCCATCTAATATTTAGACTAGAAATTTCTATTTAGATGAGTAATTGTGGGAACAGAAAAAACTTTCAGTAAAAGAATAACAAGTAAAAATTAAATTCAGAAGGTACAAAATGATTGAGACACCTAAACTTCCTCTCCAACCTCCCTCGTTACTCCCAGTTCCTAGACCATTTTGTTGGCAAGGAGTGGTTTCAGGTTTTAAGTCATCTATTCCACCAGAGATGGATACCTGTTTGACAAAAGGAGAGGGTGAATGAGGGGAAAGGAATTTGTTTTATTGGCATGTTAACTAACAACCAAAGCTGTAAGCCCAACCCACTTCTTTCTCCTTTTTGCAGTCTTTACAAGAAACAGTAAAAATTTTTTGAAGAATTTTGCAAACAGTAAAAAAATTATGTCTATTTTTATTGCAGAATAATCAGAAAGCAATGCATTATATGATCATAAGGCATTTTTTGATGTAAGAGAAGCAATTTATTCAACCTAAAGCTCCAAATATTAGCTGAATGCTTACATTTTAATAACACACTAGCAAATATTGTCAAATTAATTTGAAATTTAGAAAATCTCAGGTAATCTTGCTAGTTACAGTGGACCTTCGATGCTAAATGGTGTAATCATTCCTGAATTAGTTCATGTGGGTGCATGCACCAGCAAGCCGCAGGGTGACTTCTTAGCAAGAAAACTTGTTGTTTAAAAGTTACTGGCACACATCCTACCATAAAAACAGGAAGGCTTGCAAGGCAACAGGCTTGCACCAACGCTGGTGTTCATGCCCGGTCTCCTGGAATCTGGTTCGTGGTTGCAGTTACGTAGAACAGATTACAGCTTTCTCCCCTTTCCTTAGCTGACTTTTCTGATCTTGACAACTTGCTCACCTAGACCCATGGTATCTGGTGGATTTTTCCTTCCCAGTAAGCCTGATCCTTACTCTTGTTGGTCAGTTCTGTCTTACTGTCCCCGGTCCCTAGCATCACACAAAGGTATACCACTTTTACCCAGAAGTTACCAGTCCTCCATTCCTCCAAACCCTATAAATAGACAATGCAGTGAGAAACATAAGCAGAAGACAGCATGACCAATATTCAGTGGTCAGTAAACAACAAACTAAAAATTTGTCCTTGGACCAGTGGAGATAGTTGAAA
>PVJI01021771.1:0-26499 GCA_004026765.1 Micronycteris hirsuta
TTTTTTCCCCTTGTTTGGTTGTGCGAGGCGGTACGGTGCATTCACCTATGCCGCCATCTTAGGAAGTCCCCTGAGTGGATCTTATTTTGATTTTTTTCATTATGGTAAAATTACATAACATAAAATTTACCACCTCAACCATTTCTTAAAAATCCTCACCTGAGGATATGTTTGTTGATTTTAGACAGAGGAAGGGAGAGAGACAAACATTATGTGATAGAGAAACATCAATTGATTGCCTCCTGTATATGCCCTGACTGGGGATCAAACCTATAACCTAGGTATGTGCCCTGACACAGGGTTAAACCTGCAACCTTTTGGTATATGAGATGGTTTTCCAGCCAACTGAGCCACCCAGCCAGGGTCCACCTTAACCATTTTTAAGTGTGTAGTTCAGTGGCATTAAATACATCACATTGTTGTGCAATCATCACCATTGTCCATCTCTGAAACTCTTTTTTATCCTGAACTTAAACTCTATATCCATTAAACACTAACTCCCACTCCTCTATAATCTATAGCACATCTTGATTAGAGAGACATCAAGTGTTCAATCCACATTGTCTGTGTCCTCTTAGTCTGTATATGTGATGTAGCTTACTATTCTTTTCATCACTTCTGGCAAAGATCCATTTTTCAAAGGAAGTTTTCTTCACCGTGCCTAGTGGTACTCTGGGAATAATCAATTACAGTATTTGGCTTCCAGTTGCATTATTAAGATTTCCCTTTTCTACCTTGATATCCTAAAAGATTGATTTTTTAATAAGTTATTTCAAATATAGAGATGCTGTGGAAAGGTAGAGACTTCATCACCAATTTTACCATGTTACTAAAAGTTTTTTCATATTTCTAGTATAATTTTATTGCTAATAATGTTATTAACCTTCACATAATAATGATAGGTACTAGGAACCATTCCAAGTACTTGATACACATAATACATGATGAGACTAGTTTTTGAAATAGGAAACACAGGAGAAAAAGCAGGGTAGAAAGAAGGAAAAAAGATAACTCAGATTTTGGACATGTTGGCTTTGAGGTGCCAGAGGAAAGAGGATGTCTCACGGGAGACAGTGGTGGGAAATGCGAACTAGAGCCAGAAGTCAGGAGCACTGCCAGGGCTGGAGGGGGGTTGGGAATGAATACTATGCGTGGAAGAGCTGCAGCTGTGGAACAAATGAGATTGCCAAGGAGAAAGAGAATGCAATGCCCACTTAGCCCAGCACCAGCCCTGAGCTGAAAGTTTATAAACTTTCCTGGAGGTAGGAGTAGGGATTCATCAGGCAGGAAGGCAGGAAAAGACATTTCTGATGCAGGAAATAGTGATGGCATGGAGCCTGCATGGTCCCTGGTAACCGCTGTTGTACTTTCGTCTCCCTGAATTTGACTGTTTGGATACCTCACGTGAGTGGATTGTGCATATTTCCCTGCCATGTCTGGCTTATTAAGAGTGGTTCTTACCTGGGCTGTGCAACCAAATCACTGGAGGAGCTTGGAAAAAGTACAAATGTCTGAGCCCCAGAATGAGAGATTCTGAATCATGTGGTCAAACTTCTGCATTGAAAAAACCAAGAGCAAACACCTGCTGTGGAAGGAGAAGTCCAGAGGAGGATTGTGTCTCAAGGTAATGGAGGTGAGGTTGAGGGTCAGGGGAACCGCCAACGGGGAAAAGATGCCTCAGGAGAGGGTTAGGAGGTATAGGACTCCCGAGCAGCCACTAGGTTTGACAAACGAGTTTTTATCAGAAACTTCAGTGGAGCAGTTTCAGTAGAAGGATGAGGAAGAATAATTGGTGGAGCAATCCTCTGGGACACTGCAGAAATCGGGGTCAAAATTATGGATAGAAAAGGGAAGGATTCAAGGATGAGTGGAGATGCAGATAAATTATTAAATAGAAGGAATGCTAATGGAGAGACTGGATGCCTGCTAGTTGCAATTTTCTAAGCAAAGTTGCGGGCACACTCATGGGAGGCCACAGCTTCAGGAATTATGAACACAAGCTCTGGGGCCAGATTGAGAGGCTTAGATTCTGGCTCTGCCATCTTTATGCTTCAGATTTTTCATCTGTCAATGGGGATCTTTAAATACTATTTTCTGTTCCGTAGGGCTGTTGTGACAGTTAAAATGACAGTATGGTAATGTTCTTCAGCCAGCACCTGGCACACAGTAAGGACTCAGGTTTGTTAACAGCCACGGGGGCAGAGATGGGGCTTGCTGCCTGGGCGCCTCTGAGGGAAATGGGAAAAGCTGAAAAGGGGTTTCAGATCAGTCACTAAGTTCCTTGGTGGAATTCAGCAGCAGCAAGAGGCAAAGGCAAGGAATCAGCAAGATGAAGGTCCAAGAGGTTTAGCGGCTGTGAAGGAGGTGGAAATGCAGTGGAGAAAGTTATGGGTTCAGAGAGAATTCATCAGGGCAATCACTTTTTACGCCTCCTGCTTCAAAGTGGATTCCACCCCATCCATAGGTTTCAAACTCTGAGGAGCCTGGTGATTCCTCAAAGGTGCCTCAGGGACAATTCTTTGCATCAGAGACTCCATTATCGTGTGTCTACAGAAGGAAGGGGAAAAGGGTGTGGAGGGGTGGAAGAAGTATGTTTGTAAAATTTCATTGGAAAAATAGGGTGTTTCTGTTATTTGCCTGCTTGTTTGTCTTTTGGTGGAATGAATTTGGGTTTGACAAAGTGGAGATACGGACTTTGATCCTGTGCTAGCGAAAGCAGCCCTGTGGTTTGCTTACTTTCTTTCAGTCTCAGTTTTCTCATTTGTGAAAGGAGCAGGCTGCACTAGATGATTTTTGCTCTAACAACCCCTCTCTACGGTGCCGAACTCTGGGACTCAACCGCGCAGTGTTTTCGGAGGTTTGCGTGCGCCACCCTGTGGTAAAACGGATAATGCTGTCCACAGGCTCTAGGAGACTGAAAACCCAGGGAGTCAAGGCAGCTTTCTAGGAGGGCTTTAATTTATGTACAGAAAAATCTCTCTCCAGGGACAGGCAGCCCTACTCAGGGTAAGAGTGCTCTTTTGTTAAAATAAATTGAGGATGAGCTAGACATGGAGCAGTAGCCGGCATCTCATTATGGCAACCAGAATAATTCATCAACACGTGAATAATTTATGATATGCTCAGCCTGTTGGAGAGAGAAGGCTGATAACATTAGCAAATCTGCTTACTTCAGTTCAATTTTTCTTTATTGAAACAGTGACCTTGAAAATGACTCCATCCTCATATTGAGGCCTATCACACGAGTTTCCCAGTATAGTGGTAAAACTGTTCTGTGTGTGATGTTTATGTCACTGCACTTTGGAGCTAAAATAAAGTCAGGGTCACTCCATAATAGGCACAACAGCTTCTTTGTCCCTAAAGTGTTTTTTAAATGACTGATTAGTAATACTGGAGATCCAGGTACAATTCAGAAGGTTATTGGAACAAAAGCTTCTGGGGGTGGCCTTGGACTAGGAAGTTCCTACCTATTAGCAGAGAGGGTGCCTGCAACTACGCTGCTGGGAAACAAACACCATGAAATGATAACAGAGCAACAGTCAGAGGGAGTTTTTCTGTCATTGTGCTGATCCCTGAACCCTTGAGGAATGAGATCCATGACTTTAGTTTGGACTATACAAGGGGGACCCCCCCCCCCAGAATGGAATTTACTTAAACATAAAAATAGTGTATTTATTCTTACCTGTTTAAACTTCAGTCACCTTCAAAGTACAATACTCTCCATTTGATGCAATACACCTATCAAGATGTTTTTTCCACTGCTCAAACAGTTTTTGAACTCGTCGATTTTGATGCCTTTTAGAGCTTTGCTGTTTTTTGTTTCACCTCTTCCTCATTGGAAAAATGTTTCCCTTTGTGGACTTTTTTCATCTGGGAAAACAGAAAAAATTGCTACGGGTGAGATTGGGTGAATAGGGAGGGTGGGGCATGGGAGTCAGGCTGTTTTTGGTCAAAAACTGCTGAACACTCAGCATGGTGTGGGCAGGTGCGCTCATAAATTACCCATCATGGAATGGGCAAAAGCTCTGAAAGTCTTGAAAAAAATTCACTGAAGCTGAATACAGCCTTTCAAAACAACATCAGCTGGAACACTAATACAGAAGGGTTCCTAGAACGCTCACCTAGTGGGGGAAGCCTGTACTACAAGAGTCCCGCCTTCCAGAAGATAATTCCATTTATTTTGCACTCCCCTTGCACATACCCACTCTGAAGGTTAAACCCCACTTGTCTTTTTTTTTTTCCAATAAAGCTTCAGATTAAAATTTTACCCTCCAAAGAGCTAGTTTCAAAAATTGCTCAGAAGAGCTCCTCTTTTATACTTAGTCATTTTGTTTACTCTATGACGAGATTTGTGGATTTAAAGCTATAGCATCCAAAATTTATTTTTGCTGATATCAAATCAATCACCCACTTTTCTAATTCTATAAGTCAATCTTTTACTCCTTCCCTTGAATGTCTCGCCCCTCAATCTCAGCTGTAACTGCTCAGGGAAAATATAGTACAGTACATCATGAGAAACTATAGTACAGGCACATCATGAGAAATTTAAACTCTCTACTCCCATTCTTAAAAGTTTATGACATTTATACTCATTCATATTTCCTTCACATTTCACAGCAAAAGGGGTGCACCCTCCACTTGTGTTCTGGATCCTATAACCTCTTAGCTTATATACCAACTATCATTCTTTTCTGTATTTCCAACTTTTCCTCCTAAGCGTATAGTCATGCGTGTTTTGCATCTTTAAACAAAGAAGCAAACTTGATCCCACGCTCCACTTTAGATACTGTTTTGTGTGTCCTCTTTTGGCCTGAGCTGACCCTCTAACAGAGGAGGTATGTTCTGTATCTCCATTCCCACATCTCATAATTTCTCAAATAATAGTAATAAGGCTTCCACATCAACCATGCCACTGACACTCCATGCCACTCCTCCAAAGTTACCACTGCCAGATTCAATGGACACTTTTCAGGCCCCTCTTCCTCACTCAGTGTAATGATGCCGGAACAACCAGACCCTCATGTTGTGATTTCCTTTCCCTAACGACACTGAGCTCAGTCTCTTCACTGATTACATGTCTCAAAGGGCTAATCTGATAACTCTAATGACATCACATTAATGAAGGTCAGAAAGTCAAATCTTAATTACTGGGCTAGATGTCAAAATGTAAAATTTAGCTTAAAAAAGAACAACTCTACAAAAACCTCTTTGTGGCATTTAATACCACAGACTACGTTCATCTTTTATTTATTTATTTATTTTTATCCTTATCCAGGGACATGCTTGTTGATTTTAGAGAGAGGGGAAAGGAGGAAGAAAGAGGAGAGAAACATTGATGTGAGAGAGAAACATAGATTGGTTGCCTTTCAGACATGCCTAGACCAGCAGCTGAGCCCACAACCCAGGCATGTGCCCTGACTAGGAGTCAAACCTGCGACCTTCAGTTTGCAGGACAACACACAACCAGCTGAGCCACGCCAGTCAGGGCTACCTTCATCTTTTTTCTTTAAAAAATATTTTATTAATTTATTTTTAAAGAGACGGGAAGGGAGGGACAGAAACATCGATGTGAGAGAGAAATATTGATTAGTTGCCTCTCAAACGTGCCCTGACCTGGAACGAAACCTGCAACTCAGGCATGTGCCCTGACTGGGACTCAGACTGGTGACCTTTTGCTTTGTGGATGACGCTCAACCAGCTGAGCCACTCCTGTCAGGGTTACTTTCATCTTTTAACTGTCTCCTCAATTGGCTTCGTTGACACCACTCTCCCAGAATTTTCTCTGTCCACTTTAGAAATTCCTTTTCAGGTTCCTTTTTAGGGATGCGTGTGTGTGTGTGTGTGTGGGCATGTGTGTGTGTGAGAGAGAAATTTACTGAGTACCTTCAAAGTGCCAGACACAGTAATAGTTTGCACACGTTATCTCATTTAATCTTTAGAATAACCTTATAAGGTGTTTTTAATTGTCATTTTATACGAGGAACTTAAAACTCATGGAGGTTAATAACCCTCTTAGTAACAGATTCATGCCCAGGGTCGTCCGTCTTCAGAGGTCAAGCTCTTCTGCTGTTGCAGAGCTGCTTCTTCATCAAACTTCTCGAAGTTCAACCTGCCTGAGGGCGCTGTCCACAGCCTCTTACTGTCCCCAGGGAGTATCATTCCCATCTGGGATTCAGTGACTATTTTTATGCTCACACATGTGAAGTCACTTTGTGCACTGTCACTCCACATAAATCACTGTCCCCTGGGCACATCTAAATCCATTTCCCACAGGCCCCTCAATCTCAACTTGTTCAAAGTCTTTTTTTTCTTAATTGTGGAAAGAAAACCTACAATGAGACTTATTCTCAACAAAATTTTAATTTCATATGTCAATTATATCTCAGTAAAACTGGGGGGAAAAGAGAAATGTCAGCATATATTTGGGTTGGCCAAAAAGATCATTTTTTTTCTGTAAGATGACTACAGTACTACTTAATTATCTTTAACTTCATTTGAAACAATTTTGTTAGATTGTGTTGTGACAGCTGTCTTATTGGTGTGCATTTAAAAAAACTTATCAGGCCCGGCTGGTGTAGCTCAGTGGATTGAGCGCGGGCTGGGAACCAGAGGGTCCGGGTTCGATTCCCAGTCAGGGCACATACCTGGGTTGCGGGCCAGGTCCCCAGTGGGGGCCATGTGAGAGGCAACCATACATTGCTCTTTCTCCCTCCCTTCTCCTCTCTCTGAAAATAAATAAATAAAATATTTTAAAAAATTATCAAAATTGTTAAATTTTTAGTAGCTATTTTAATACTGAAGATGGAAGAAAATATGCAAACATTTTCAGTATATTAAGCTTTATTATTTCAAGAAAGATAGAAGTGCAACTAAAATGCAAAAAAAGATTTGTGCAGTGTGTGGAAAAGGTGCTGTGACTGATCAAACATGTCAAAAGTGGCTTGCAAAGTTTCATGCTGGGGATTTCTTGCTGGACGATGCTCCACAGTTGAAGTTGATAGTGATCAAATCAAGACATTAATTGAGAACAGTCAACATTATACCACATGGGAGATAGCCTACATACTCAAAATATCCAAATCAGTTAAGTTATTGGTGAAAATTGAAAAAAAATCTGTCTTTTATTTTACGGAAAAAACCATACAGACTTTTTGGCCAACCCAATATTACATACAATATTATATGTAAAATAATATTACAATATTAATATAATGTAAATATATATTATATGGTAATATATAACATTGTATATTATATATATGTAATATATATTTCTGGTACCTACTGCAGTGCCTGGCCCATAGTAGATGCTCAATAAATACTTATTGACTAGATGAGTGAATAAATGGATGAATGAGTAAACAAACAATTTAAGTGTATACTAATGTTGACTATAGTCAAAGTCTTACCAAAGCCCACAGAATCCTATAGGTAGGGACATTACCACTCCCAACCTCACTGCATCCTGCTCTTCTGCTCACTCACAGCACTCCAGCCACACCAACCTACTTTCCGTTCTTCAAACACGCCAACCGCATTTCCGCTTCAAGGCCATTGTACATGCTGTTCTCTTTTACTGCAATGCTCTTATCACAGCTTATTTCACAGCTGGCTCCTTCCTGTACTTCATGTCTCGGCTTAATTGCCATCTCCTCAGAGAAACTTTCCTGACCATCCTATCTGTAGAAGGCTTTCTTGATTCAGGTTTTTTGATTGCATCATCCTTTATAATTATTTTGTGTTTGCTTGGTTATTGTCTGTATGCTCCCACTAAAACATAAGCTCCTTGAAGTCAATTCACTTGTCCAGGGCCACCATGAAGATCAATACATGGGTGCCTAACCGAGGTGGGTGAATACCCTAAAATCTAGTCTACCTCTATTTACTCACCAGAAGCACTGTCTTTAAAAACAATTGTCCCAAGATATCATCCAGGCTGGAAATAGACATGGTTTTATCTCTCTTGTTCAATAGTTCATTTCCGGAGCCTAGAACAGTGACTGATACTTATTGGACTCTTGCAAAATGTTTATTGAACAGACAAAAGGGAGTTATGTCACTGCAGTACAGGCTTATATGACAGAGGCTCCCCAAAACCCGGAATTCTCTTCTGGAGGATGGGCCCCCTGTAGTACAGACTTCCCTCACTAGATGAGTGTTCTAGAAACCCATCTGTGTCAGTGTACCAGTTGGTGTTATGGTGAGAGGCTGCATTCAGCTTCAGTGAATTTTTTTGAAGACTCTTTGAGCATGTTTGCCTATTCCACAATGGGTGGTTTACAGGTGCACCTGCCCACACTGTGCTGAGTATTCAGCAGTTTTTGGCCAAAAATAGCATGACCCCTGTGCCCCACACTCCCCATTCACTTGATCTCACCCCAAGCAACTTTTTTTTGTTTGTTTCCCTGGATGAAATAAAGTCCTGAAAGTGAAACATTTTGCTGATATGGAAGAGGTTAAACAAAAAACGGCAGGAGCACTAAAAAGCATCAAAATTGATGAGTTAAAAAAATGTGATGTATTGCATCAAATGGAGAGTACTTTAAAGGTGACTGAAATTTAAACATGAAAGAATAAATACAGTTTTTTATAAGTAAATTCCAAGTTTTTTGGGGTCCCCCCTGGTATTAGAAGATAACCGATGAGCCCTTAACATTGAAAAGTCTTCTGCAGTCCTTAAAAAATTAAAAATGAAATTGTCTTATGACCCAGTGATTTCACATTTCAGATTATATCCTAAGAAACCTGAGACACTCACTTGAAAGAATATATGCACCCCTGTGTTCATTGTAGCACTATTTATAGTAACCAAGATATGGAAGCAACCCAAGTGCCCATAAAAACATTGTGGTATGTATACACAATGGAATATTACTCGGCCATAAAAATGAATGAAATCTTACTTTTTGAAATAGCATGGTGGACCTAGAGTATATTATGCTAAATGAAATAAATCAGAGAATGACAAAGATCATATGATTTCATTTGTGTGTGGAATCTAGAGAACAGACAAACAAACAAATAAAATAGAAATAGACTCATAAATACAAAGAACAGACTGACAGTTGACAGAGGGGAGAGGGATTGGGGCTGCGTGAAAAAGGTGAAAGGATTAAGAAGTACAAACTGGGCTTACAGTGGAGGAGTGAGCTGAGAGGTGGGGTGGTCGAGTCTTGGAGACTGATAGCACTTGCAGCTTGGCTGACCAACTGACTGAAGAGCAGATTGCACAATTAAAAGAATCTTTTTCACTCTTTGATAATGATGGTGATGGAAGTACAACAACAAAGGAATTGGGAACTTTAATGAGGGTCTTTGGCAGAACCCCACAGAAGCAGAGTTAATGTACATGATTAAGTAAGTGGATGCTGATGGTAACGGCACAGTTGACTCCTGGAATTTCTGACAGTCATGGCAAGAACAATGAAAGACACAGACAGTGAAGAAGCAATTAGAGAAGCATTCCCTGTGTGTTTGATATGGATGGCATTGGCTATATTAGTGCCGCAGAGCTTTGTCATGTGATGGAAAACCTTGGAGAGAAGTTAACAGATGAAGAGGTTGGTAAGATGATTAGGCAAGCAGGTATTGATGATGGTAGTCAAGTAAACTATGAAGAGTTTGCACAAATGATGACAGCAAAGTGAAAACATTGTACAGAATGTTAAATTTCTTATTCAAAAATGTTTATTTGCTTTTCTTTGTAACTTATCTGTAAAAGGTTTCTCCTACTGTCAAAAAATATGCATGTGTAACTCAGCAAAGTGGGAATAGAAGGAGCATACCTCAACATAATAAAAGCCACATACAAGAAACCTACAGCCAATATTATACTCAATGGGTAAAAACTAAAAGCTTTCCCCTTAAATTCAGGAACAAGACAGGGATGTCTGCTTTCACCACTTTCATTCAACATAGAACTGGAAGTTCCAGTGACAATGATCACACAAGAAAAAGAAATAAAAGTCATCCAAATTGGAAGGGA
This sequence comes from Micronycteris hirsuta, assembly GCA_004026765.1. Lineage (NCBI taxonomy): Eukaryota > Metazoa > Chordata > Mammalia > Chiroptera > Phyllostomidae > Micronycteris > Micronycteris hirsuta. The sequence goes on from PVJI01021771.1 coordinate 9,986, forward strand.
GAAAGTAAAACTGTCATTATTAGCAGATGACATGATAGTGTACATAGAAAACCCTATAATCTCCACCAAAAACTACTTAATCTAATAAGTGAATTTGGCAAAACAGCAGGATACAAAGTCAATATTCATAAATTGATGGCATTTTTGTACACCAACAATGGAATATCAGAAACAGAAATCAGGAAAGAAAATCCCATTTACTATAGCAACAAGAAAAATAAAGTACCTAGGAATAAATTTAACTGAGGAGGTAAAAGACTTGTACTTGGAAAACTATAGAACACTGAAAAAAGAAATTGATGAAGATACGAATAAATGGAAGTGTATACTGTGTTCACTAATTGGAAGATTTAACATCATTAAAATGTTCATTCTACCTAAAGCCATCTATAGATTATGCAATTCCAATTAAAATACCAATGGCATATTTCACAGATCTAGAACAAATATATCAAAAATTTATATGGAACCAAAAAAGACCCTAAATAGCCTCAGCAATCTTAAGAAAGAAGAATGAAGTTGGAAGGATCACAATACCTGGTGTCAAACTATAGTACAAGGCTGCTGTAATCAAAACAGTTTGGTACTGGTATAAAAACAGACACATAGATAAATGGAACAGAATAGAGAGTCAAGAAATAAACCCATGTCATACAGTCAGTTAATATTTGACAAAGGGGACAGATACATAAAATGGAGCAAAAATAGGCTCTTTAATAAAAGGTGTTGAGAGAACTGGACTGGGATATGCAAAAAAAAAAAGAAAGAAAGAAAGAAACTAGATCACCAACTTACACCATACACTAGAATAAAATCAAAATGGACAAAAGACATAAATAGAAGCTTTGACACCATACAAGTCCTAGAGGAAAACATAGGCAGGAAAATTTCAGATATCCCATGTAGCAATATATTTGCTGATAGTTGTCCTAGGGCAAAGGAAATAAAGGAAAATATAAACAAATGGGACTATACAAATGTAGAAGTTTCTGCATGGCTAAAGAAACCACCATCAAAATGAAAAGGGAACAGACATATGGGAGAATATATTTGCTAATGATACATCAGACAAGGGTTTGATCTCCAAAATATATAAAGAACTCATATGACTCAACACCAGGAATACAAACAATCCAAGTAAAAAATGGGCAAAGGCCCTGGCCGGTGTGGCTCAGTGGACTGAGTGCCGGCCTGTAAACGAAAGTGTTGCCGGTTCAAATCCTAGTCAGGGCACATGCCTGGGTTGTGGGGTAGGTTCCCCCGTAGGGGGCAAGTGAGAAGCAACCACACATAGATGATCTTTAAAAAAAAAATGGGCAAAGGACCTGAATAGACATGTCTCCAAGGAGGACATCCAGATGGCCCATAGACATATGAAGAGATGCTCAACATCACTAGTCATCAGAGAGATGCAAATGAAAACCACAATGAGCTATCACCTCACACCTGTCAGAATGCCCATCATTAATAAATCAACAAACAACAAGTACTGGCGAGGATGCAGAGAAAAGGGAACCCTGGTGCATAGTTGGTGGGAATGCAGACTGGTGCAGCCACTGTGGAAAACAGTATGAAATTTCCTTAAAAACTAAAAGTAGAACTGTCTTTTGACCCAGTGATTCCACTGTCGGGAATATACCCTAAGAATCCCGAATCGCCAAAAGAACTTATGCACCCTTATGTTCATAGCAGTGCAATATACAATAGCCAAGTGCTGGAAACAGCCTAAGTGCCCATCAGTAAATGAGTGGATCAAAAAACTGTGATACATTTACACAATGGAATACTATGCAGCCAAAGAAAGAAGGAACTCGTACCTTTTGTGACAGCATGGATGGAACTGGAGACTGTTATGCTAAGTGAAATGAGCCAGTTGGTGAAAGACAAGTACCATATGATCTCACCTATAAGAGGAATCTAATGAACAAAATAAACAAACAAAATAATACCACAGGCATGGAAACATGGAACACACTGATGGTGACCAGAGGGTAGGAGGGAGGGGAATAATGGTAGAAAGAGGGGAAGGGACTAGTCAAAGAGCATATATGAATGACCCACAGACATGGACAACAGTGTGGGAATTTACTGCAGCAGTGGGGGCTGGGGTGGGCAGAAGAGGGCAAAGGGGGAAAAGTTGAGACAAGTGAAATAGAATAACAATAAAAAATGATAAAATTATGCATGTATAGTAATTAGGACTTCATTCCTCCATGTTTTCTTCCCTTATCTTACTGTCATTTTCCTGAAACCTTATTTTAGAAAAATGATCAAGTAACATGTTGCATGCGGCTTACTTCAACTGTATCTGAGCCCTTCTGCACATCTAAACTTAGATGGAATTGGTCAAATGAAGGAACATCTGGGTTATGCCTTTTCTAAGGTAGTTTTGTTTTTAAGGAACCATGAGCATGTTGTTGAAGTGTGGAGTTGAAACTCTGCATGGCCTATAAACAGTCAACAATATATTTTGCTGTGTATAATGCATACTCATGTTTTGTGCACATCGTACGCAGGGTTATCATATCCTTATTATACCCATGGTATGTAATCATTATGCCAAAGTATAATGTGTATCCTTATTTTTCCTTCAAAAATTTGGGTAAAGTGTGCATTATACACAGCAAAATGCAGTACTTAAAAGTTGCATTATTGCAAAATGGGTGTACTTTCCAGGTACTCATACACTATTTTTTGGTACTGCTGGTCCTGTACCAGAAACATTTTCTTTTATCGTTACTTGATTTTTAAATATTTTTTAGCCAGTTAAAGAAAATCAGCTTATGTTTGCCTCAAATCCATTCCAAGTTGTGTATTTGTTTTACAGTAAAATTTTTTTACGCGCTCCCCCCAAAGAAGTATAAGTTTGTAGTTACAGAATAGTCACAGAGATGTAAATGACTGTGTAAAGAATATAGTCAACAATATCATAATCACTATGTATCGGGCCAGGTGGGTACTTGAAATATTGGGGAACCACTCTGTAAATTACAAAAGTACATGATTGTCTAACCACTATGCTGTACATCGGAAACTAATACAGAATAGTAATGAATGTAAACTGTAACCGAAAAAATGAGTCTTCGGATGGGTTCCATTACAGGTAGAGTAAAATAAAAAATCTTTATCTGGCCCACTGAGTTGGGCAAGCCCTGCCTCCAGCCTGCATCGACAGCCTCATTTCATGCCATCCTACCCCTCGATGGCCATTATAAATTGCAATAGTTTTCACCCACTTCACAAAAGACAGCCCATCCCAGATATCTTTTGATAACCAAACTCTGATCACATGTCCACAAAACACAAGGAATGCTGTTTCTTGCTATGTTTCAACTTACATGAAGAGACAGTTTGTATTTCAGGACTCAAAGATGCCTTGAACATGTGCATTTTTCCACGTATCATAGGATGGCTTTTGATGAGACTTTACAAAAATACTGCCTAGCTACATTAGTTTCCTAAGGTCATGTGATCAAATTTCCTGATGAATGGTCCCTTGTCAATTTTTTTTTGTGGATACCCACTTAAATGGGAATTTTGTGCCAATTCTGGAGTTTCTTTGACATGTTCTTTGATAGCTATCTCAATCACTTAGTCCCTTAAAGTAATTTCTCCTTAGATTTCTCTTTGTAGATGACCTTGATCTTTTACTAGATTCTCACCCTCACCTAATCCCATTCCACCAATCATATAACCACCTACTTCTGGCTGCCTTCTTATTGTGTCCTTTTTCCTTTCCATGTTTACAAGTTGTGGCCACCAGTCCAAGGGAGACCTCTGATCCTGGTGGCAATAGTATTGCAGCAACTGTGGAATCACTTTCAAGCTCCCTGGGCAAATGATATGTTTTCTTTCTAGTTATGAGGGTGATTGGGAATTCATTTCCTAATGACTCAACCTCCTCTTTGCAAAGTGAGAGGAGGGGAAGCAAAGACAAAAACCCTGGCCTCTAAACTCCCTCTTGGGTTTTAACATGATGTGTTTACCAAAGAAAATATTTAGAATGTCAAACCAACCCAAACAAAATCCCAGGGCTAAAGTTAGATTTTTTTCTTATTCACTCATCTGGAAAAGTAACATGGTGGTGGTGGTCGGCTTGGCCAAAATGACCATAGTTAACATCAAGAATATGCAGTTTCTCCAAGTTCATTTCTGGTTAACCCAGTTTGGCCTTCTTTACCACATACATGCTCTTACTGATGTGCATTTAGAACTGCCAGATCTTTGAAACAACTATGACCATCTCCTAAACCCTCATTAATAATTTTAGGAAGTGTGGGCACCAGGATTGGCACTGGAGCACTCCAAACTTCAAGCACAGGAAGGCTGTTGTGGAGCAATGCTTTCCTAGGGACCATTTCTCTGGGAATACTTGCCTGAACCAAATGGAAATCATCTGGCCAAGTGAACTTACTGTCATGAGCTAGTAACATTACATTAGTTACACAAAGATTGAAAGGGCTAGGTTTTGGGGCAGGGGAGAACATTATAATAAACATCCATTCTTATTTCAGTTTGTGGTCGATATTTTAGATCAACTTAAAAGTGATCATTTTCCTTTTTAAATACATTCTGCCCCTCAATATTGTTGCTTTTCAAAAGTGCATCTGACCATCTTTAATTCAAGTAGTAAGATAATGATGATACAAATGTTAAGAAAAAGAAGGCATTTTTCCAATCCCATGAGTAAATTTCCACCCAAAGTGGTTTTGGTAGAGGGTTTTATTTTATGTAGTAACACATTTTAGACATTCTGGAAGCAGCTTGGGTTACTTGATGTAATAATAACTATCAGTTATTAAAAATAGAACATATACCCTGTAAAATATATATGCTAAACATTTTCCATGTGCTATATCTCATTTAATCTCTGAATGGTAAATAGTGTAAATATTACCTTTATTTTACAGATAAAGAAACTAAAGCCCAGAGAAAGTGAGTAATTTGTCCAAGGCATGATGGGTGTTAAGCCACAAAGTGGGACCTAACTAAGGTCTTTCTGGTGCTAAACACATAGTCTGCATACTATGTGCAGTATAGGCAACTGTGCTTATTTTATTTCTTGGATCAAAACTGCCAGGGAGATAAAACAAGCCCGACTTTTATAAAATCATTCTTCAAAAGGAGTGTAGATAAAGTAAAAAACTTACTAAATTCTAATCCTTTTAAAGGCAACTTACTATTCTGAAAAATTTGGCTTATAATGAGATAACTTGAGCTTAGTTGTCTGAGATAATACTATTTGCAACTTCTGGTCAAGGTGGCAGCCTAAACAGACATGGTTTACCTCTTCGCACAACTACAACAAAATTACAACTAAAATATAGAACAATCATTGTCATAGATACCATCTGGCAGAATCTGTATGCTGTGGTTGACTTCTAAATGAATCCACATGTGAAATCTGGGAGAATAGAACTCGGTGACTACACAGACCCCCTCTGAGGCAGAGCCAGAGAGCCAGAGAGAAAGGGCCCGAGAGCAAGGGGGCTGAGAGCAGGCCAGTGAGGGAGGGGGCCTGAGAGCAGGCCGGAGAGCGAGGGCCCAGGACCAGGCTAGAGAGAGCAAGGGGGCCGGGGGTGGGGGCAGGGCGAGCCGGAGAGAGTAGAGGGAGTGGGGCCCGGGAGCAGGCCGGAGAGCCTCGGTCACTCTCTCCAGAGGAGAGAGCGCCCCAACCCCTGCCTTGACAGGCTTTTATTGTTTTTCCTGGGTACATTACATCAGAGTGGTCTTCATTTACTAAGCATAAATTCGCATTAGGTGATAGACAGCCAGGAAGGCACTTCAAAGGAGATATATGCAAATGGAAAGACAATGAGTTTGGGCTGAACTCAAAAGGATTAGCACCCGTCTTTGTCTTCGGAAGCCAGATATGAAGCCAGATATGCATTAGCATTTGTTCTGATCCAGGGTGAGAGAGTTTTTTAGCAAGAGAAAGGCTTAACTCTGGGAAAGATGCCATCCTGATTTACCCACAGGAAAGCCCGTTTCACACACATGGGGCCTGCTTGCCGACCCACGTTCCACTGGGGGCTTTTAAACGTGGAACATTGAGCTACATTTCCCATGATGAGTGGAATGGTTCTCCTACAAACCATTTCTCAGGACTCACAGATATTGAGTTGAATGGAAGTCTGACAACTATGGAATTAAATAAACCACATCTATCCAGACCACATCTATCCAGACTGGTAGGAGGGGTGCAGACGGGGAACGGGCTGGTCCCACATTGTCATATGGTGGATAAAAATTTGGGAGGGATATCTTGGGAGTGAGGAGTTTTAGCCCCGCACCAGGACCCCAGCCCAGGTCCAGTGCCAGGAAGATAAGTCCCCACAACTTCTGGCTATAAAAATCAGTGGGGATTGAGTCAGTGGAAGAAATTTCTGGAGCCCCAAGCAGTTCCTCTTAAAAAACCCACACATGGACTCACCTACTCAGACTCACTCTCTCTGGGCTCTGGTGCTGGGGAGGCGGCTTGAGGGGCACCAGTGGTGTGCAGGGGGAGGCTGAGGCCTGGAATCAAGGTAAGCAGAGGTGATGGTCCCTTTTCTGGGCTCTCTCCCCAGAGAGCCTGCATACTTGTGCTGTATCTAAGATTCTATCAACCTGGCTTAACACTGCTTGACCAGCCTTGGAGATCCTCAGAGACTCTGCCCTACCCAACTAATGGGCCCAGCCAAGCTGCTTTCCCATATGAATGGCTTCTCTTGGCTCATGCTTCAAAACTTCCTAAATTCTCTCAAACAAGCAACCGCTGGCCTCAGTGAGTCCCATGTCTGTCACTAGCAGCCTAGATTCACAGCTTGGCTTTGTCTGGAAATCTCCAAGCCCAGCGGCCATCTCAGATTGCTTTTTAACTCAGGCAGGGTGGCCCTAGGCAAAACACAGTTGGAGGCTGATGTTGGCCGGCACCACCTGGGAAACCCCAGGGGCAGTGTACTCAGCAGACAGTTACAAACCACATTGGCATACCACCACCCTGCTCCTACACAGCTGATCCTCTACGGACAGTGGAGGTTGGTGATAAGTGGTCACAGCCAGTCCTTGCAGCTGGGTAAACCCCTTGAATTGACCTGCCAACAGCAACCAAGCCTCAACTACAAGAAGAGGGTGTCTTCAGCCCACAGGGAGGATGCACCTTGAGTACCCAGCTTGGATAATGGAGGAGGCTGTGCCACTGGACCTTACAGGACACCTACTACATTAGGCCACATTACCAAGACATGTAGTCAAAGCAGCTCTATCTAATACATAGAAACAAACACAGGAAGGCTGTCAAAATGAGACAAATAAACATGTCTCAAATGAAAGACAAATCAAAACTCCAGAAAAAGAGCTAAACAAAGTAGAGATATACAATCTATTAGATGCAGAATTCAAAACACAGGTTATAAGGATGCTCAAGGAACTTAATGAGGACCTTAACAACATAAAAAAGATCTAGTCAGAAATGAAGGATTCAGTAATTAAAATACTATTTTCATACTTAGACAATTGTTACTCATGGTCAGGCACATCCAAGAGAATTTTATAAATACAAGTCTTTTGTTCACTTTAGAGTACTATTCCTTTGGTGACCTCTGTATTTTGTAATTTCCAGGGTTCTTTTTAGCTAGAATTCAGAAAATTCATCAACTTAAAAATACCAATCAATTAAAACAAAATAAAATACAAAATTCACCAAAAGGGTTCTCTTATAGTCAAATTGTTTCAATTAATAGTTTATATTAGTCTGAATGTAACAGTGGAAAATTGTAATGGTGGAAAATTGTAATGGTGGAAAATTGTAATCCACCCCATCATTCTTTTGACATTTTTTCTGTAAGTGCTGACTCTGACTAATATATAGCTTGTAGATGAACAGAATGTTTGTATAAGAATCCTAGAAACTAAATTCAGAAGATATAGACTCTGACCTTCAAACACCCCAGCTCCGGGAAATTTGCTGACCTTCAATGGTGGAGTCAGGATGATGTGAAGTGAGGATGACGTGAATCCAGGATGACTAAACCAGGATGACGCACACTGGACCATCACTTGCCTTATCGGAATGGACTGTGCTAGTCTGCATGTAGAGAACTATTCTATCTCCTTCCTTGATCTCTTTGTTCTGCTTCCCTCTGCCTTCTTATAAACACCTCTGCATGCACTGAGAGGTGGAGATGGCCTTTGAGACATGAACCCCCCATCTTCCAGGCTGCCAGCACCTGAAAATAAACCACTTTCCTTTACATCAGCACCTGCCTCTTGAGTAGTGGCTTTCATAGCAGCAGGCAGCTGGACCTGCTTTTGGTTACATGGACTCTTCAGTTATCGTGACACACACTCAACTCAAATCAGATTAAAGAAAACCAATTTCAAGGCTCATGCAGCTGAGAAATATTCTGGACTGGCTTCTGGAATGAAAAGTCAAGCTGTAAGAACTAGGGTGTTGAGCCCTAAAATTGGGGGGCAATGCCACAAGGTCTGTCCTCATGGACATCTGTCTTCCATCTCTGCCATCTCTGCTCAGCTTCTTTCTGCAGACCGGCACTCTCCACAGGATGGGAAAGGGGGTCAGTTGAAGCTTAGGTTGCATCTCAGCTTGCAAAACCCAGGGAAAGATCTTGATCTGCCTCTTATGAATCTCTTTCCATCACTATGAAGTCACTGAGAATGACCAGGCTTGTGGAACATACCCACACCTGGGTCCAGGGATGGGATCCAGTCCAGTTACCTGACAAAGAAGAATGGGACAAAATATGCTGAGCAGCCAAAAGCAAAAGTGACCACAGACCATTGTATGCCCTGTCTGGTACACCATGTTCCTCACCAGACTAAGTAATTTAGCTAATCAGTTGTAATTCCTTTAGAATGGAATTTACTGTATTTTGCCATGTATAAGGTGCATCTGTGGTTTTGTGCGCATTATACACAGGATTACTATACCCGTTGTTATACCCATGCTATGTAATCATTATAAACATGTATAGTGCGCAACCTTATTTTCCCTCAGAAATTTGTACAAAAAAGTGTTCATTATACACAGCAAAATATGGTAAATACTTTTTTACAAGTTAGATTATATTACATGATGTTCCCAAAATAAACAACGTCAAGACCTTGGTAGCCTACAACACTGAAGAGTTGGGAGGGAGTTTATTTCTCCCTCACGTTACATGTTGGTGAGGTTCAGCTCTATGTCTCCTTCTACTGTGTTTCACCTGCAACTGAGTGTATCACCATACATTTCTGATGCTTACCACTCCGCATTAGGGTCATACTCCACAGGTTAAGAGCTCAGTTCTCCATGTTACTGTCTTCACTTCAGACGCTGGATATACCTCAGAGTTCCCAAGGCCACTCACACTTTTGACCAACTGGCTATAAATTCAGAGGTTTCCACAACTCTCTCAGGTTTGATAATCTGTTAGAATGACTCTAGGAACTCAAGAGAGTGCTATTTACTTACTTACTTACATACTTATTTATTTATTTTTGTTGTTCAAGTACAGTTGTCTCTATTTTCACCCCACCACACCCCCGCCCCACCCATCCCCGCCTCCTGCCCTTGAACCCACCCCCTTTGGCTTTGTCCATGTGTCCTTTATACCTGTTCCTTGATGGCCCTTCCTCTATTTTCTCCCATTATCCCTTGTCTTCCATCCCTCTGGTCACTCTCAACTTGTTCTTTATTTCAATGTCTCTGGTTCTATTTTGCTTGCTTGTTTGTTTTGTTGATTAGGTTCCACTTATAGGTGAGATCATATGGTATTTGTCTTTCACCACCTGGCTTATTTCACTTAGCATAATGCTCTCCAGATCCATCCATGCGGTTGCAAAGGGTGGGAGCTCCTTCTTTTTTTTTGCTATGTAGTATTCCATTGTGTAAATGTACCATAGTTTCTTGATCCACTCATTTACTGATGGGCACTTATGTTGCTTCCAACATTGGCTATTGTAAATTGTGCTGCTATGAACATTGGGGTGCATAGGTTCTTTTGAATTGATGTTTCAGGATTCTTAGGGTATAATCCAAGCAGTGGTATTTCTGGGTCAAAAGGCAGTTCCATTTTTAGTTTTCTGAGGAAATTCTATACTGTTTTCCGCAGTGGGTGTACCAGTCTGCATTCCCACCAACAACGTACTAGGGTTCCCTTTTCTCCACAACCTCTCCAGCACTTGTTGTTTGTTGATTTATTAATGGTGGTCATTCTGACTGGTGCGTAGTGGTATCTCATTGTGGTTTTAATTTGCATCTATATTCAGAAATTGAAGGCATTTTTATATACCAACAATAAAATGTCAGAATCAGAAATCAGGAAAAAAAATCCCATTTGCTGTAGCAACAAGAAATACAAAGTACCTAGGAGTAAACCTTACCAAGGGGGTAAAAGACCTGTACTCAGAAAACTACACAACACTGAAGAAAGAAATTAAGGAAGACACAAATAAATGGAAGCATGTACCGTGTTCTTGGATTGGAAGAAGATAGTGCTATAGTTATCATTACATCTCTACTACAAAGGGTACACATAGGATGAGGTCTGAGAGGGAATGCAGAGCTTCCTGCCCCTTCTTGGGGAGTCAGTTCTCACCTTCCCAGCACTTCACTGTGTTCACCAACTGGAAAGCTCCACTGAGCTTTGCTGTCCAGAGTTTTTATTGGGGTTTCATTATGCAATCATGATTGATAAAATCATCAGCCACATGATTCAAATCAATCTCCAGACTCCCTTCACCCCCCAGGAATTGGATTGCTCCAAGTACAACTCTCTAATGACATAGTTGATCTTCCTGGTAATCAGGCCCAATCCTGAAGCCACGAGGGGCCCACCAGGGTTGCATCATGAACATAACAAAGACACTCCTGTCACCCAGGAAGTAGAAGCTCTGTGCCAGACAAATTCTTCATTTTACCACACTCACTGTAAGACTGAGGCTGAAGGAGCAGCCCCTTTCTGGGACAATGAAGGAGAAAAAGAACTTGTTGACTCTTGAAGCTTTGGCTGGCAGATGGAGTTATTCATGGTTTTTGGCTCAGGTGAGACATATGGCCAAGCCTGACATCACTGAGTTGGGGAGATATAGTCCTTCCACAGTGAGGGGCGGCAAATATTTTGAACAGACAATACAATATACCACAACTACTTTTATAGAAAGATAAGCCTGTATCACCAAGATGAAATTTTATTAGTTTGATAAATCTTTTCAAAACTCTCTACAAGTTCGCTTCTGGGTAGGAAATCAGAACTTTTACTAAGTGCCTACAGTATTGCATTTGCTTTACATATGTTGTATTACTATATAATTATCATACTGATTATATAAGGTATTAATTATTATGACCATTTTATAGATATGGAGATTGTCTCAAATTATTGATTGAATCAGATGCAAATCCAGATCTGTCAGATTCTAAAGCCTCTTCCTGGGAGCTTGTTAGATGCAGAATCTGAGGGCTCCTTCCTCCATCCTCACTTGCTGACTTAGAACTGTATTTTAACAAGATTCCCAGGTAATTAGCATGTATGTTAAAATTTGGAATTGGATTACATAGAGATCTTTAAAAAGATTTTATTTATTTATTTTTAGACACAGGAAGGGAGAGAGAAAGAGAAAGAGAGAAACATCAATGTGTGGTTGCCTCTCATACGCTCCCTACTGGGTACCTGGCCTGCAACCCAGGCATGTGCCCTGACTGGAAATCGAACCGGCGACCCTTTGGTTTGCAGGCTGGCACTCAGTCCACTGAGCCACCCATCCAGGGCTGATTACATAGGATTTGATTTAAGAAGTTATCTGAGGTATTTTTTAAAATCCCCATTTATTTCATTTATATCTCATCACAGCCCCACAATGTCAATACTATCATCCTCATCACTATAGGTAAAGAAATTGAGTCTTGGGGAGATCAGTGTGCTAATGTAAGAATTGGAAAATGTGAAAATAATTATTTTCAGGTGAAATATAAGCTCAAAGTGGTAAAAATATTGCTGCTTTTAACTTTCTTTTTAACTATTTAATAATCAAATTAAGCTGATAATGGTAGTAATAAAGAACACTAGCTATTTTTTGAGTGCTCACAATTTGCTAAGCACTATATGAGTGCTTTACCTTATCTAAATGTAAAACAATTATATAAGTAGAATTTATTTTCTCTGACCATAACAAGTAGAAAGTGCTGACAGAATGATGGGGTTGGGGAACTCAAGAGTTGGAAAATTTTAGTTTTAAATAAGAGCTAATAAGCTTAGTAATCAACTCACGTAAAAAGCTATTGTTTTGGAAACTGAGGGTATGACCCATACGTGGACTCCAGGAGACTGTAAGCAGTCCCACCTTTGCGCCCCGGGAGGACTGCAAACAGTTAAGATGGTATCTGAGCCATCGTACTTGAGAGTGATGTCTGCCGCCCAGGACACATGTAAGGAATCACTGGTCAACAGATGAAAGAATGCTGCAGCTTTTATCTGATTAGCCTTTTCCCTGAATCCCAAACCCCTTACCTACATTTTCTTCTCCTTATAAAAAGAGTCAATTTGAAATGAATGTAAGATGGTCTGTTAAGGTACATAACCCACCGTCCTCTCAGATCACAGGCCATCTGAATAAAGTGCCCATAAAGATTCAATCCCTATCTCTGCTTATTCATTCTGGTAGTGTCAGGCAGCATAAACACTGGCTTTTCTAGTTTCAAGAGCACAAATAAATCTGGAGGTTTCACTAAAATGAAATGACAAAGTATTATTCAAGGGGTATAAGATTTGCAAATCCATCAATATACCAGGTAACACTCAGAGTGTTCCAAAGAAAGGGGAAAAGAGTTTTTATAGTAAAGAATACATTTTTGAGAAGACTCAGCCCTGCATTCTTAATTTTTGGATTGGTCCAACACACACACACATCTAGGCATTGATGCACAACTCAAAAGTTGAAGTCCTTAAGCTAAAGTAAAATCAAATCTATTCCTCATGTTTCAGGCCATTGAGATTTTAAAGTAATTGTTAGCTTGGCTATGGTAATTCCATTTTGTTTCTTCTCTCTTTCCTCTAAAGACAAATATGAAAGGATTTGGCTTGTTTATCATGACCTAATAGGTCAAAAGAAAAATTATAACTGTTGATTAATTATGTCAGCAAGACCATCTGACCATCAGCCAGTGACTCTCAGTCAGCCATGGAGTTCCTCTAAGGGACATTTGGAACCATAGAAGGAGACTTTTTGGTTGTCACAGTGAATGGGAAGCACAACCGGCCTTTAGTGTCTTGGGACCAGGGAGGCTAAATGTCCTGACAAGTATGGGATCCCAGCACAACAAAATACAGTCCCTCTACAAACACCACTGGCACTCTCCTTGAGGAACAGGGAAACTGCCATGGTTTTTGTATTTACAAACAAGTTTCAGGCTTGAAGAGAACAATGCTAATTATTCCCACTCCAAAGACAACACATTTGGCCACTAAATCATTCTGATAAACCCACTAGGATACATAAATTGAAAACCCAGGGGCTTTGAGGCAATCAGAAATCCTTTAATGGTCAAAGGTACCGCTAGAATAAAGTCCTACTCCCTGCTACCTAGAACTTCACTGCACTCACAGATGACAGACAAGTACAATCTCTCACTCCTCTTGGGAAGAGTTGCGACTGGTTTAATTTTAAGCCTCTAATATTCACTGAGGCAGGTTTTGTTAGTGGGTAGAGTTACGGTGTCTAAATTCCCCCTTCCCATTTCACTTCTACCATAGGAGTTTCTGTCCCAGCTGTAGGCTAAGGCCAATCTCCTAGGAGCCCAGTCTAGGCTGGCCGAAGGTGACAGACTCTTGCATGCTCTTCCGTCATTGGTTCTGATACTGGGAAATGTGTTTTGGATTGGTCTTTTCTTGGGAGGCAATATTTCCATCTACCCTTGCAGTTGTAGGTGAAATGGACAGAAGTTCTACTCTCAGGCATAAGCTTTTCTGCAGCTTATTAACAATTTATATTAAGGGATTAATAATTTATATTAAGGGATTGTTCAGCTATTAACACTGTCTTTCCTTCTGTGTTTCTTCCCACTGCACATGTTCCGTCCGACAGCGGCCCGAAGGAGCTACAGGTGCAGACTGAAGAAAGAGGGTCCTGCAGAGAGGGGGCTGCATAGAGGAGGGCTGCAAAGAGGAGGCGCTGAGGGGGGTGGCTGGAGAGTGGGGAGCTGAACCCTGAGCAGTTCAGTAGCAGCAGTAGCTGCCATCTGCGAAATGCATACACTATGCTGAGTACTTTACTTACATTATTTTACTTACTTGGAACAATCTGAGAGATGGGTATTATTCCTGACATGGAAGCAGAAACTCAGAGACAGTAACTTGTCCAGGGCTGTTTAATTAGTAGATACTAGAGTTGGAATTACAATTGTTTTCTAGACTCCAAAGATGATACTTTTAACATTTAAAAAGACAAAGTATTTTCTTCCATGTTTTATGATACAGATTTATCAACAAAGCACTTTTTAAAATATTTTAGTTTATGAGTAGATCCAAAGTTGTTTTTGAGAAAAACTCATGTGGTTCTGGTAGCTTCCATGAGAAAGTAGGATATACTCTGTCTCTGGCAAGAATAAAAATGAGGTTTTTAAAATTTCCCAACACTTTAAACTGTACCATCTGCATGTCTGAGATCTAAAACATATGTATTTCCCCCCCTCAACAACACAGAAGACTGGCATTTTAGTCATTTGTCAGTATGAATTTATTGTAATTCAGCACTTGCCAGAAGTTTGCTTGTACAAACTGATAAGGAAGAGACAGAGGAAGAATGTGAAAAAAAGATTTTTGGGAATTATATTGATCTATTTTTCCAGAGTCTCTCAGTTATTTGACTTTTATATCCAGTGGTTAAATCTTGAGCTCTTAATTCCAGTTCCTGGAAATAGAGTGGGTACAGAAACAAGTTAAACAATATCATAAAGAAACAAACTTAAATTTAGAATGTGGGAGATACACCTGGCCAGGCCTTTTATAAATTTCATGACATCTGGTCAAGATGGAGGTATACGTAGATACGCTTTGTCTCCTTGTGCAACTACAAAGAAGAATTACAACTAAATCTCAAAATGAATAACACCCAGAAGTGTCAGAAAATCAAACTGTATGGAAGTCATATAACCAAGGATTTAAAGAAGCCACTTTCATGCAGATGGGTAGGAGGTGCAGAAACACAGAGACAGCAGAGGGGCAAGGCGATGCAGTGTGGCATGGAGAGGCAGCGGCAGTGGCAGAATGGGGATGGGTAGTTCCACGTTCACGTGTGGTAGATAAAAATCGAGAGGGACACCTTGGGAGCAAGTGATCCAAGCCCCAGGCCTGACACACAGCCCAGGATTCCAGCGCCAGTAAGATAAATCCCTATGCCTGCTGGCTATAAAAACAAGTAGGGGTTGGGGCAGTGGAGGAAACTGCCAGATTTTCAGAAAACTTTGCTTACAGGGCCTGCACAGTCTTACAATATATGCAAACCCACCAACTTGGATTCAACACCAGGGCAACAGCTGGAGGGTACCAGTTGCATACAGGGAGTGAGTGAAATTACTAGAAACAGCACAAGTGCCTGGCAACCCCCCAGAAGCCAGGCAGCAGCACAATCCCACTCTGAGCCCTCCCCCCACACACAGAGCCACAAAGCAGTGTAGTGGGTTTCCCCAACCTTGCAATACCTTAGATTCCACCTAGTATAATATATAGGTGCCTTTTACAGGGAGTTAAAGCAACTCTACCTAATACACAGAAACAAACACAGGGAGGCTGCCAAATTGAGGAGACAAAGAAATAGGGCTCAAATGAAAGAACAAAACAAAACCTGAGAAAAATAACTAAGCAAAATGGAGATAGCCAATCTATCAGATGCAGAGTTCAAGACACTGGTAATTAGGATGCTCAGAGAACTCACTGAGTATGGCAACAACATAAAGGAAGAAATGAAAGCTACACTCAGTGAAATAAAGAAAAATCTGCTGGCAACCAACAGATTTATGTTCCATCATATGTTCCAAATGATTTGGAACATAACGAAGAAATAAGCATTCAACCAGAACAGAAAGAAGAAACAAGAATTCAAAAAAATGAGGAGAGGCTTAGGAGCCTCTGCGACAACTTTAAATGTACCAACATCTAAATCATAGGGATGCCGGAAGGAGAAGAGGGAGAGCAAGAAATTGAAAACTTAATTGAAAAATAATGGAACAAAACTTCCCTAATTTGGTGAGGGAAATAGACATACAAATCCAGGAAGCACAGAGTCCCAAACAAGTTCAACTCAAAGAGGACCACACCAAGGCACATCATAATTAAAATGCCAAAGGTTAAAGATAAAGAGAGAATCTTAAAAGCAGCAAGAGAAAAGCAGAGAGTTACCTATAAAGGAGTTCCCGTAAAACTATCAGCTGATTTCTCAAAAGAAACCTTGCAGGCAAGAAGGGGCTGGAAAGAAGTATTCCAAATCATGAAAGGCAAGGGCCTACAACCTAGATTACTCTATCCAGCAAAGCTATC
>PVJI01021772.1:0-25320 GCA_004026765.1 Micronycteris hirsuta
CCCAGGCAGATTGTCAAGATTATATAGAACACATGTGGAGATTTTATAGGAAATAGTAAATCTTGAGGTTTGTTTTAGAATTCTGCTACTACAGGGCTATCTCAAAATCGTTATGTAAGAAAATAGAATGGATTGAATTATCATTACCAAACCATTATTATATGTAATGTTAAAAGGGCTTATTTAAGAAAAAGAAGATCAAAACTATGAACAATAAAATGCCATAAAATACATATTTATCAACAATTGAATCTAAAAAGCAAACCAAGCAAACAAGTAGAACAAAGACAAAATCATGGATCAAAGAGCATTTGATGATTGCCAAATGGGTGGGGGGTGGGGGAAATGGGTGAAGAGGTAAGGGGGATCAAGAAGTACAAATAGGTATTCATGGCAATGCCATGGGGATGTAAAGTACAGTATAGGAAATGGAGTAGCCGAAGAACTTATCTGCATGACCCACGGACATAAAAAATGGTGTGTGGATTGCCTGAGGGAGTGGGGGGTGCTGGGTGGAGGGAGGCAAAGGTGGAAAAATTGGGACAACTGTAATAGCATAATCACTAAAGTATAATTTAAAAAAGAAAAAAAAAGTAGGGGCCTGTTCTGAATTAAAAGGCAATTCAGAGATATTACAGTCAAATGTAGTGAGTGAAACTTGGTTGGATCCTGGAGAATAAAAATGAAGTAAGGAAAAAATGGAAAAAAATAGAAAGGAAGGAAAAAAGAAAGGTGGTGCAGGGGAGAGAGAGAGAGAGAGATGGAACGAGGGAAGAAAGGAGGAAGGAAGACAGCTACAAGATATTTTAGATATATCAACTATTAAAAATAAAATAATGCATCCACAATTCCCACTACCATCATTTTGCCCTTTCTAATCATGGATAAATATATTAGCTGTTCGCTGTGGAAAAAACACTGATTTTGAGGTATGGGATCTTGGTTCCAGCTCTGATTGTTTATGAATGATTTAGAAAAAGGCATTTGGTCTGTCAGTGCCTCTTACTGGATTGCATTACATGACCTCTGCCGAACCTGAAACTTGTACATTCCTTGATGTTTCCTTCAGAAGAATCTTTGGGAGATTTTTCTGTGACTCTCAGTTGTATTAAACTTCAAATGACAAATTTACTGAATTTTATGTTTTCTATTGCTGTGTAACAAAATATCATAAATGGAGTGGCTTAAATCAACACAAATGAATGACCTCAGTGGTTCTACAGGTCATAAATTTGGACATGTTGTGGCTGGATTCTCTCCTCAGAGTCTCATGGGTTTAAATCAAGATGGCAACTGGAGGTGCCAATCTCTTGGCTCGGGACTCTCTTCCACGTCCACTGATGGTTCACAGAATTCATGCCCTTGTCACTCTAGGACTGAGGTCCTTCTAGCTGTTGGCTGGGGTCAGCACTGAGAAACTAGAGGCTGCCTGCAGTTCTTTACCATGTGTCCACCACAGATAATTCATGGCATAAATGTTTGCTTTTTTCCAGGACACCTGGACAACTTCCTCCTAAAAATTGTAGAGATTATATACAGGGCATGTGGAGACTATATAAGAAACAGTCCATCTTGAGGTTTGTTCTAGAATGCTGTTGCTACAAGGCTATCTCAAATTCATTATGTAAGAAAATAGAATGAATCAAATTATCATAAGTATGTGGAAAGTATTTTGAAATATAAATAGTTTTCTCTGGAAATCATTAAAAATATTGAGTCAAATATATTTCTTATTTTAAAGTGGTAACAACAAATTACCATAGCTTGCCATGTATAATGTACACTTTTTTTGCCCAAATGTTTGAGGGAAAAATAAGGATGAGCATTATACATGGGTATAAATATTACATGCCATGGTTATAACAACCCCAAGTATAATGCACACAAAAATGTGGGTGTGCATTATACACAGAAATACAGCAACTCATTTTCTCTAAAAGTTTCAAACATAGGAGTATCAAAAGAGAAACTAAATTTAAAATTATGACAAATGTAGACTAATGCATCAGGTCAATAAAGTGATTGATGTGGAAACCTTGAAAAAGTATATTCTATTGCATGTTAAGTTCAATCAGAATGTAATACCAGGTGCAAAGAGTTCAGGTCAAAGAGAAAATGAACACATTTATAAAGATTTTTAAAACCATTTAAAAGAATGCATGAATATGAAAGACTAATAAAGAAAAACACATTCCATGTCATTAAAAAATAACTTAATGTGGTACAGGGACCCTTTTGATTTAAAGACACACCTCCAAAGCATTCGGTGGATATTTTATTTTATTTTATTTTTTTTTTTTAGAGAGAGGGGAAGGGAGGGAGAAAGAGAGGGAGAGAAACAGCAATGTATGGTTGCCTCTCACATGGCCCTCACGGGGACCTGGCCCGCAACCCAGGCATGTGCCCTGACTGGGAATCGAACTGGGACCGCTTAGTTCCCAGCCCAAGCTCAATTCACTGTGCTACACCAGCCAGGGCTTGGTGGATATTTTAAATGCAACAGTTGGATCTAGCATTTACTCAACTCAATAAAAAGTGGAGTTCTACTGTACAAATGCTAGGTAGTAAGGAAAAGAGGTGGGAAGAGACAAAATTCAGATGCAAAAAATACATGAAACGTTCATTTAATTAAAAAATGGAAAGCTCCTGCACTAAGAGCTACGGGTACTTTATAAAAAGAGATGGCTCATAAGAGGGAAAACAGGTCAAGGTGGAATGTCACGAATGATAAAGCTTGGCATGCTATAGCACAGGAATCACGGCAATCGAAGTCAGGAAAATTATATTGAAAATCACCTTAGTTCCTCTGGTAATTGTTTTTTATTCTACATTAGATTCAATAGTGAGGCGGAATGATCCCAAGAAAACAATACATTGTGTTTTTCATTTTAAAAACAGTGAAATCTTGTATGAGATGTCTGTGCTAGCTGAGCAGGATTAATGACATTGTCAAACCCAGTGATCTCATATTGTTTTTAAAATTAAACATTTTTTGAATTTTCACACTGGATTTGTTTAAAAGGGAAGGACTTGATGCAGAACGTGAACCTCTTTTCACTAGTTCCAAATCAAGTGAGCCTAACAGTTCTGAAAGCAGAGGTCTGTCGGGGTGAGGCACATTGTGAAGGCCATCCATTCCCACCCCCCACACACAGAGAATCCGGTGTCCCCCAAATCCTGTTGGGACATCACTGTCATGATGCGCTCGGCGCTTCTTGAAACAACCTCCTCTTTCTTCGGAAATTCTATTTGAATATCTTTATATACAGTCCACATTAGTCTCCATATGTACTGCACCATTGATTTCATCTCGGTCTTCTGTATTTCTAGCATCTCTTCTATTGAATGGACTGCTGAATATTTTTTAATTAGCCTTGCTCTGCTTCTAAACTAGTTTTCTTTCCCAAGCTAAATATCCCTGGTTTCACTAGCAATCAGACATATGTTTTGCTGTTAAATATGATCACGATAGATTAGATCACTGTTTTAGCTTTCAGAAAAATTTGGAACGTGATTATAACTGAACATTTTCCTGTTCTGTGAATTTGTCAAGAATATTTTATAATATCATCTGATAAATCAATAGGAGTAAGAAGAACAGGGTGGATATCGGCACACATCTTGAGATGCTTGCTTTGCAACTGAAATCAATTCAATTATTATCTTGCTTTGAGGACACTGGAATTACTCTAACCTTTCCAAAATGGAATTAATACTGAGTTTAGTAAATGTCACGTTGAAGTCTAGATGCAATATGCCTTCTGCACCTCACTAATCTACTTGCATAGTAACACCTTCCATAAGGAAAACTAAACTATCTGGATATGCTTAGTCACCACTGTATCACATTAATGTCCTTTGATTCTGAGATCAAATGTTATTCCAAATGTCCTATAAAAGGCTATCACAGACCCTCTCCACATGGAGCCTAATGCTGATTGACTCCCTTTTATCATAGAAACACAGGTTGGAGTGCATTGTTGCAGTGACACTCCAACAAGAAGTAGCAAAATACTGGGGCTGGGGGCAAGATGGGGGAAAGGCCCCTGAGGTTGTGGCTAGCTAATTGACGAGCACATAGATGAACTTTATCCTTTGCAAAATTCATCCAGTAGCTGGGCTCTTTAGAAAGAAGCCTTGTGCAAGACAGGAGTTTTCTGATGCATAAAGATGTGTTCTAAAAATGCCAAGGAGGCAGACACTCACTGTGGTTGTCAGTGGAATGCCCCGTTAGTAACCCCTGCGGAAATCACAAAGTTCCCAGCGCACTGAGTCATGAAGGTCACCCTGCATAAATCTGTCTACATTCATGAGTTGCTACTGTTAACTGCCACCAAGCCAAGCTCAGTGTACACCCCATGCCGCTGAAATGGCAGACCTCATTGGCTGAAATCCCAGCTACTACATTTCACATTTCTTCTTATTTATCTTTAAGGCAATACAATCTCTATTCAGAAACATGCCCTTGGGCATTTGCATATTTGAAATGGCATTTGTTAATGCTCCTACAACTTGAAAGAGGGATTTATTATTGAGGATATACATTTCAAAAGAAAAATATTGGTTCTAGTTCCTTCCATAGAGATATGACATAGCACATTCTTGGTCTTTTGCAACAATGACAAATTTAAATAACTCGGCAGAGAATTGTAGTTATTCTAAGCACTGACAGTGAAAGATGATAATTTTATATCAAAATAATAGTAGTTATAATATCCATGGTATATGCTTTACATATTTCACAGCTTGATTATTTCCTTTTAGATCATTCATTTTATTTTAAAAACACTATTATGGAGAAGATATTAATTTTTCCATTTAATAGATAATAAAATATTCAGAAAGGCTAATATACTTATTCATATTATACTTATTCAAGGACTTATTATAAAATCTGATCCAAGTACAGTGCCCTTTCAATTTTGGTGTTCTGATTTTTGAGATTACAGCTGTCTGTAATCTTATGTTGCCTTAGCTGGTGTGGCTCAGTGGATTGAGTGCCTGCCTGAGAACCAAAGGTTCACTGGTTCGATTCCCAGTCAGGGTACATGCCCGGGTTGTGGACCAGGTCTCTAGTAGGGGGAGCACAAGAGGCAATCATACATTGATGCTTCTCTCCCTCTTTCTCTCTCCCTTCCCTTCTCTCTAAAAGTGAGTAAATAAAATATTTTTAAAAGTTTACAGATATATAATTTTTAGTTAATAACACAATTGTTTAAAGAGGAGTGGTGAGGAGAAAATGCAGACAACTGTAATTGAACAAATTAATTTTAAAAAACCCAATTATTACTCTTCTATCGAATTCAGGTCTTTACTTGTCTAGTTATATCAGTTTTGTTTTAATTGTGCAATTATTAAGTACCTATGACCCATATATGAATATCATTTCCTTAATCTATGTTCTAGTTATATTGTATCATCTGAGGTGTATTTTGTTATTGAAAATCAGTTGTGATGCAGTGTTTAAATCTTCATTGTCCAAACCTATGTTATGTCATAAATTAATATCTTGTAAGTAGTTCAAATTAAATTCCTAAAGAGTCTAGCCTGAAAAACCAAATTCATGACATTAAGAAAACTATAGATTTAAAAAATTATTGAGGGAAACAAAACAAGGATGCAAAAGTCAAAGAGCAAGGATAAAAGGAATCTAGTATGTAAGTGACAGATGACTCTGGACTGAAGGAGAGAATAAAACAAATCAACACAACGTTCAAAGGCATAATGCAAATAAAACCATTGATTAAACAATAACTTGCTGAGCTAAAGGGCTTAGTATTATTTAATGGTGAAGAAATAGAATTTTGAGCTCTAGTGAGTTGCTGTGTAGCATCCTGAGTCATCTTTATTATTGGTATAGTCCCAGGTGAGTTATTAAGATCCTTAAACCTTCACTGCTGTCATGTGTCAAAAACAAGCTGTGTTGAGATTGCGTATCACTGTGATGACAACAGTGATGATGTTCAAATTATTACAAGCTTGTGGCACATAGTGACTTAAAATAATAAATATGGCTATTTATATGGAAATGTTTCATATTAAGTGTTTCACTCTCAAGTGAAGTATGATATGGCTTTATTTTCTAAGATGTTTCTAATGTATACTAGCGTTGCAGTAAGTTTATCAGATTGATGGTTCAGACATCTCCAGCCTTATTTTATACATGAGGATATTCAAAACCAAACAATTAAATGACTTCTTTGAGATCACACAACATGACAGTGCAAGGGTCAAATGCAGGCTTCTTTCTACCACAATATTCCAGAAACAAATATACCTCACTCTATACTATTGTTTCCGGCAAGTCCTTAACAACTTTCTTAAAATTGGTTCAGTAAACAAAGTGTATCAGGAATGGTAATTAAAAAAAATACAAAAGAGAAAGGGTTCTTGTCACCTTCAAACAAACTCTAGCTTGTTGGATTTCTATGCTGATTTGTTGCCACTCTGATGACACCAACTTTTAATGCCTACCTGCAGACATGGAGCATGTATTACCACAGAATCATGCTGTACCGCTGTTCTCCTGCATAGAATAATAAAGAAACAGTGCGACTCAGCAGGTTAGGCAATGAGCTGGAAACTTCAGGCTCTGTGAATCCTAATCTCTCGTACCTTAGTGACTCCTGATAGCTCACACAGAAGATTTTAACTGGTTAAAGCCCATCTGCAGTTAAATTGAGTCCATTTAGCTCAGGGGGGAAAAAAAGGCTGTGGTTTGGGTAATGATTTTATTTGAATGTCTTTCTCCCTCTAGTATTTCTAGTATTCTCTAGACAACAACTAACCTACTGACGACCTAAGAATCCCCTGTTGAGAGATGATTACAGTTAAACTTCCCTAACAGGAATGCTGATATAAAAAAGGGTCATGTGTGACAAAGCTGCTCCGTCTCCAGCAGATGGCCCATGGAAACAGTGCACTGGTGATCTGATTGATTTCTAGAATAAATAATTTTGGAAAACCAATGCTTTTTCTGCATGCTGTGCACTCTAAATCCATTCCTGTAAGCAAAGTTGGGATAATGTGCTCTTTGTGTTCACGTTCCCTCCTAAAGCGTACAGCTGCTAAAAGAAAGGATCCCTTCTTTCTACTCCTTCCACTGAAAACAAAACAAAACCAGCTCTTTTTAACAACAAAGAAAATTGTGGTCCACAATGTCGATGGGAACAAGGTTGAGAAGCTATGTCATCAATCATCAGGACCGTCACTAACTTATTGGTATCTTTGCACGCACCCCCCCCCCCCCCCCGCCAAATGTTTCAAATGACCAAAAGTGACTCCAAGGTGGAGGACACCTCAGCCCCTTCACGGTGAAGTAGACATGGACTGATGAAGCAAAGCAGTTTTCAGCTTAATCAGTTACATTGCTGCTGCCAAAATTAAACTCTGATGATCAAAATGGCTAATGCAGTCAATGTAATCGATACCCATGATTGCAGGAAATAAGAATAAGATGAGCTGACCGCAGGGAATTCCTAGGTCAGCCACACCGTATTAAGTGATTGTTGGCTGGCCTTGTGCAGGTAAGGGTGAAATACGGAAGAGAGACTTGAATCGATTTATCTATCATTCAATGAAAAATGTTAGCACTCTTCTGTGTGTGTGTGTGTGTGTGTGTGTGTTAAATATTTGCAGTAAAGCACAGCTTGTGAATGGCTAACTACTATGTGGTCTTTAATCTAAAATACATTGTATAACCTAGTACACAAAAAGTATTTTGTTTTCACTTTATAAATGACAATGAAAAAGACTAGATACCCCATTGCATCTCCATGTTACAATAACTTGAAATGCAAATTCCAGTGTAAGATTCACTGTAGTAGGAAAGGGGATAATGCTTATAACAAAGTGAGCGTGAGGTCCTCTGTGGTATATTGAAATCGAAATTTCACTCTACAAGGTGATAAGAACTTGTCACAGAGACTGTGCATGAAGTCTTCTCTCAGCCACAGTCAAAACTGGTTTACAGAGATTTAAATTCAACAAAGAGTAATGAGAAAATACACTTAGCCTGCTGAATTCAGAGCCAAAAACTTGAATTTATTTACATAGGAAACACGTAAAAAGAACCAATCTCACCAGAATAGCAAATTCAGACTGCTTAAAGGTTGAAAAGTTCTTTTTATATGCATTAGAATCCTTCTAGAGGCATAAAGGAATCATTTTTCATCTCTGTACTCAGGGAAAATAAATCATCTTTTTTCATTCAGTTTCTTCACCGTGAAAAAAACTAAACAAGCCGTGGTTGGTGTGGCTCAGTGGACTAAGTGCCAGCTTGTGGACTGAAATGTCACTGGTTCAATTCCCAATCAGAGCATATGCTTGGGTTGTGGGCCAGGTCCCCAGTTGGGGGCGTGAGAAAAGCAACCAATTGATGTCTCTTTCACACCTCAATGTTTCTCTCCTTTTTCCCTCCTTCCCCCTCTCTCTAAAAATAAATAAAATCTTAAAAAAAAAACTAAACAAATATATAAATGTTGGTTCAAAAATTTTGGAGCTTTCAGGTGAAATCTGAACCTAGCCCCTGCACATGGAGGGCAAGGAAAGGGCAGACCATTCCAGGTCGGCAGGTGGCAGTGCAGTACGTAAAGGAACTTATATACAAGGCTTGTCTAGGGTGGCCACACCTCCCTGACAAATCTTAAAATAATCTTAAAATATGATAATCTTAAGAGTTTAAGATATCTTAAGATAATCTTAAAATATGATAATCTTAAGAGTTTAAGATATCTTAAGATAATCTTAAGATATGATAATCTTAAGAGTTTATATAGAGGCCTTAACTGGGTTCAGCCACATATTCCAGCCACATGGTTTCAAAATTGCATTACTTTCTCCAGGCTGTGCTCTTGAAATTGGCTCTTACTGTGGGAATGGTAGGCAGAGTATACATTCCAAGGACAAGACAGAGGATGAAGAATCTCCCATTGCCCAGGACCTGCTCAAAGGTCAACCAGTAGTCACCTCTCAATGACCTCTTCCAACAAGAGTTGGGTTGCTTGTACTACAGGTCAACATGAAGCTGAAGTGATGAATGGAAACTGAAAATACATGAACAAACTGACTTAAAAATTATGCGGTAGAGGTTTTCTCCTCAAATAATTTTAGAACTGAAATAATGATTATAATTAAGTCTTTTCTTCCATTTAAACTGCTGACAAAATGTGATTTTACCTCCAAATTAGTTACTGTGCATTTTTAAGGCACATTACAAAAAGACTAAACATATAAATAAACACTCAAAGCTACATATATGTTTATCTACAAAATAATCAGTGTATCAACATATGGCAACACTGAAAGATTTTTCATAAGTATGTAAGGTGAGACAAAACAACAATTTGAAATAGAAACTTTAGCAAATAATGTTTTATGTAGGTATTTCTTGATATCTTTGAATTTTTCCTTCCTCCACAATTTCTAGCACTTTTATAGCACTTACTTGTTAAATGTTTGTTGTTTTCATGTGATGATACACTGATTTCTTTTACATCTGTTTCATTAGACTGATTGTTTCTATGAGGAATAGGGCCTGTTATTCATTTTAGCTTCCAAACACATCCTGATTACAGTAAGTGATTAGCAACAAGACTTAAATGCTAAGACATCAATTTGTGAGTTCTCTGCTCTTGCTTTGGTTTCTTTATTTAGGCTTTCAGGGTTTTGAAAATTGTATTTAAGATTCATTTTTATATTATATATTATTTCATAATATGGCATGTTATATCAGGTTATATTCAGTGACACACTAACTGGTATATGTTTAAGAACCAGCTGGGCTACTATGTTGTAAAAGTTTCATTACTCTTCAGCATAGTCCATTCTAAGTTATCAGCATGACACCACTGGACACTGAGCTGGGAAAAGCATACTACTCACCATTATATAGTATTATCATCATACATAAGAGGTCTGTTTGGAAAAATTACAACCATAGTTAATATAACGAAAATGGTTTGTGCAACATTGATGTAACCTGTCAGCCAAGGAGAGTGGACTGGAATGCACGTGCCTGAACAATGATGACCTCACTGTACTAGTCAGTGAGGGTGGTAGACACCGTGGAGTTGAGCATGTGTACTGTGTGGCTGTCACATTCAAAATGACTGAGAGAGCAGAGCAACGAATCTGTATCAGATTTTGTGTTAAGCTTAAACATTCCTCCATGGAAACTATTAGGATGATTCAGAAGGCCACAGCTATGGGCAACTGGTGATTGGCAGCTTCATCACAACGATGCACCCACTCATGCCTCACATCTCTTGCAGTTTTTTGATAAAACTTCAAATCACGCAGGTGATCCATGGCCCCTACAGCCCAGATTTGGTGCCCTGCAACTTCTGGCTTTTCCCAAACTAAAATTGGCTTTTCCCAAACTAAAATTGCCTTTGAAAGGGAAGAAATTTCAGATTGTCTATGAGATTTTGGAAAATACAGTGCAACAGCTGGGAATTGGGAAAACTATGTGAGATCCCAAGCTGCCTACTTTGAAGGAGAGTGAGGCAATATTGTCCTATGTACAATCTTGCTTGTATCTTGTATGGTCTTCAATAAATATCTATATTTTTCTCTCTTTTTTTTTTATTTTATTTATTTATTTTAGAGAGAGGGGAAGGGAGGGAGACAGAGAGGGAGAGAAACAGCAATGTATGGTTGCCTCTCACATGGCCCTCACTGGGGACCTGGCTTGCAACCCAGGCATGTGCCCTGACGGGGAATTGAACCGGGACCCTCTGGTTCCCAGCCCGCGCTCAATCCACTGAGCTACACCAGCCAGGGCATATTATATGGCTTGGTACTTTCTTGACAGACCTTGTATACAATAGTTACAAATACCTTCAAAAGCATAAATAATAGTAAAAATTTACTGAAACAATTATAAATTGGTGATTTTAGAATATGTATTACATTTGTTTGAATATACTTAATATAATTAAAAATCTTTAGTATAATGATTATTTTCACAACTGGCTTTCAAAAACTTTGTGTTAAATCAGAAGATTTAACAATCAACTGTCTAAACCAGTATCAGCTGGCACCAGTGTACCACTGTTCATGTCCAGAACTGCTAGGGAGCTGTGGTCTTCATATTCTCAGTTCTGCTACATTGCCCAAAATATGAGTCCTAACTAAACTTCTAAAAAAAAAATGGCTGATAATTTTCTAAATGAAAACTTTTTTCCAGTATCAAGGGTTCATTCTCCTCTTTAAAAGAAATGAACACCTTGCATTTGGCAAGATAAAGAGAATTAATTGGAAGAATCACTTTTTTTTCAAATTTTAATTAATTCAAGGATATATAAAATTAACCAAGTTCAATGAAATCAAATCAGCATACGGAGAATATTCTCTTTAAAGAAAAGCTTTTCTCCAGACACTTAATGACAGCTATGTATACATTCAGTACTTCAAAGGCAAGAAAAGTAATGTTCTTTCTTCTTTTGCTAAGTAACATGCAAAACATTTTTTCTCTTTTATCAAGGTATGTGTTAACCAAATTTATATATTATTATTTGAAGAGACATTCTTTGACATTAAATCATTAAATATTACACTAGTAAATATTCTTACCTTAAAAGACATATTTTAGCCCTGGCCGGTGTAACTCAGTCAGTTGGGTGTTGTCCTGCAAACTGAACAGTTGCTGGTGGGATTCCTAGTGAGACACATGCATGGGCTGCAGACTTAGAAGCCTGGTCAGGGTGTGCACAACAGATGTTTCTCTCTTGCATCGATGTTTCTCTCCCTCTTTTTCTCCCTCCTTTCTCCTCTCTAAAAAAATCAAGAATAAAAATTTTAAAAGAGATATTTTAAAATATTATAATCTGAAAACTAGACAATTAAAAACAAGGTTGTGAATTATGCAGTTGTAAAAAGGAAATGAACTCTACGGTGACATACTGTCTGGCTTGTAGACATCAATAATGA
The DNA here is from genome assembly GCA_004026765.1 of Micronycteris hirsuta. Lineage (NCBI taxonomy): Eukaryota > Metazoa > Chordata > Mammalia > Chiroptera > Phyllostomidae > Micronycteris > Micronycteris hirsuta. The sequence goes on from PVJI01021772.1 coordinate 11,932, forward strand.
GAAAACTTAAATGCCTCAAAAAATCTCAAGTGGCTCTGGCTGGTGTGGTTCAGTGGACTGAGCTCTGGCCTGTGAACCAAAGGGTCAGCAGTTCAATTCCCAGTCAGGGCACATGCCTGGGTTTTGGGCCAGGTCCCCATTGGGGGGTACTCAAGAGGCAACCACACATTGATGTTTCTCTCCCCCTCTCACCCCTCCCTTCCCCTCTCTCTACAAATAGATAAATAAAAATTTTAAAAGATAGTCTCAAGTGGGGGTCAGAGGTGAGAAACAAGGTAATCAGGATAGTAAAAAATAGCTTTATTCAAAGTTGTCATTTATTGAGAACTATGGGTTAGGTTTTGTGTCAAGGACTGTATCTACTACCTAATATATAGTTCTTTCTCAAATGAAGATGCATGCCATAGGTGTTCAAAACCTGCATGCAGGAGGATGTAAGTGAGAGTCATGAAAATCACTCAGAGAATGTGAAGATACAGCCTGACTTGAAGCTAAGTGGGAAGTTGGATGTCAGCAGCAAAAAGACATGCAGAATATAAAGCGTGAAAGCCAGTTTCTAACTCTCTTTGGGACGTCAAATGTGATAAGGGTGTGTGAGAAAGTGAATTATGAGGAGTATGCGTGCACACTTATTGGCAGTGCCCCTTTAACTAGCTTCTCCATTATAAAGATTATGTTTTCTGATTTTTAATCATCACTTGAATTTATGCCATGAAAAACCCTACAAATTTATAATGAAAAATTGAGGAATTAATTCTATTGCTAATATGTGGGCTATAATAAGAATTGAACAATAACAAAAATGAATTCAGGAAATGTAGTTATTCATCAAAAGCCATAAATTATTTATTTTTAAGTATATTAGTTTACCAAGCAGTATCTGAGTGATTAACATGGACCTAACACTGTATCAGATAGTAAGAAAAGAAGATGAGTAAGCTATAGCCACTGTCCACAAAGACTCCTTTAAGTCAGTATATATTGAAGGGTGAGGGGAGTTACCCAAGTATAAAGCTAGATGTAATAAAATGTGACAAGGTTAATATGCTGATATAATGGTGACCTGAACAAAGAATTACCGGACTACTGTGCCAGAGGAAAAAATAATAATTTTGCTGAGATAAGGAAGGAGATCTGGAAGATTTTACAAAGATGGCAGCATCTGACCTATGAGTTGAAGGAAAACTAAAGATTTACTCTCTGAGGAAGAGATGGAAGGAGGCAGTGTGAGCAATGACTTGGAGCGATAAATGGGAGTAAAAAATCTAGAGGGGCAAGTAGAGCAGCAATCTAGTGAAATGTCCAGCAACATAGACTTTTGTATTTTATTTTTATACAAACGGACATGAGAGTAAATGAATGAAACTGAAATGTAGATGGGAGGTGATGGAGAGAGGAGGGCTATGATAGGGAACTACACAGATAAGATTCAGTATGTGAAGGACTTCATGTGCCATAATTGTAACGCTTGCTCTAAAATCAATGGGCTATCCATATGCAAGGAGAAAGAAAAAAAAAAAAGGAAAAAAAGAAAAAAAAAACCCTAGATACAGCCTAACACCATATATAAAAATACACTCTGGAATATGTACATAGGCCTAACTGTAAAATACAAAACTATAAAACTTCTAGAAGAAAACAGATAAAAAGTGTACACAGCTTTGGGTTCGGTATCAATATTTAGGTATAACACCAAAAACATAATCAATAAAAGAAAAAGTTGAATAGTTTGACTTTATTAAAATTAAAAACATCCTGCCCGGCTGGTGTAGCTCAGTGGATTGAGCGCGGGCTGGGAACCAGACAGTCCCGGTTCGATTCCCAGTCGGGGCACATGCCTGGGTTGCGGGCCAGGTCCCCCGGTGAGGGCCATGTGAGGAGCAACCATACATTGATGTTTCTCCCTCTCTTTCTCCCTCCCTTCTCCTCTCTCTGAAAATAAATAAATAAAATCTTTAAAAAAATAAAATTAAATTAAATTAAAAACATCCTCTCTGTGAAAACCACTGTTGAGAGGAGAAAAAGATCAGCCACAGCTTTGGAGGGGGGGGAATTATATACGTTAAAAAAACATATATCCAAAATACACAAAGAACAGTAAGTATGTGAAGTGATGGGTATGTTAATTAGTTTGACTGTCATAAACATTTCACAATGCACATCTAGATCAGAACATCACACTATATACCTTAAATATATACGATTTGTACCTGTCTATTTGACCTCAATAAATCTAAGAAAGAAAATAAAATATATACAAGGCACACACACATTGAACATTCAGAAAATAAACTATCCAATGTAAGACTTTAAAAGATCTGAGTACACATTTCACTATAGAAGGCATACATACAGATGGCAAAAACACTTTAAAATCAATACTCAACTTCATTTTTCACTAGAGAAGTATCAACTAAAACAACAATGTAATACCATCATATACTTGTAAAAGGCCAAAACATTTTTTATATCAAACTGACAATGCAAATAGCTCCTGAGAATGCAGATCACCAGGAACTCGCAATCAGTGCTCTGAGAAAGCAAAAGAGTCCAGCCACTTAAGAAGACAACTGGCAATTTCTTAGGAAGCTAAACAAGGCTGGAGAGCACCGAGATTTGGGGAGTTAGATGAAGTGAAATTAGTAATCTATGTTGATAAAGAATCAATATGCTTATAGTCAACCTTCTTGCTCCTCTCTAAACTTGAGATCAGATGGTAGTCTCCACCAGCTATTAAGCAGGAAGAGATTTATTTTTCAGCACCCAGAACCACAATATATCTGGCACAGTCAGAAAATGGTTAGGCCCAGCTGGCATGTGGCTCAGTGGATTGAGTGCCCCCCTGTGAACCAAAGGGTTTCTGGTTCCATTCCCAGTCAGGGCACGTGCCTGGGTTGCAGGCCAGGTCCACAGTAGAAGGCGTGCAAGAGGCAACCATACATTGATGTTTCACTCTTTCTTCCTCCCTTCCCTCTCTCTAAAAATAAATAGATAAAATCTTAAAAAAAAAAGAAAGAAAAGAAAATAGGTGCAACTGAGAGTTTCTGCCAATCCTTAGTGCCAGTAAAATAAAGGCTCCTTGCTTAGCCTTTACTAAAGTGTTCGAATTTTTCTGTGAGCCAGTGTCTCTGGCTGTACCTGAGTGGGAGAACTTAAATTACAGGATCACTATCTGCTCCCTAGTAGAAAGGGAGGCTAGGAAACAGAGGGCTTAGTTCATCAATTTGTTTTTGTTTGTCTGAGTATCCAAAGTGCATTCGGAAACTATCAAAATGCAAACAAGGTGTTCAAAACTTTGAGTGGTCAAAAATAACCAATCTCCTTACCTACCTGCAAAACATAGAAGGAGAGTTATATGGAGATAATAATAACTCTGAAAGTAGAATTGAAATAAAGTATCATTAATTTGTAGCGAGGGTGGATGGCAATCATTCGCCATTTTTGCTAGGACAATGTAGAAGCCAGTAGTAGGGATGCATGAAAAAGATGATTCAGTGCATTCAGTGTAAGACAGTCTAAAATTTAACTGAAAAAAAAAACCCTTCAGAATCTATACATCCACCTGTTCAAAAACTAGAGCCCAAATTGGTAGAATATACATATTCTACTAATTGTATGTATAAAATTATGTACATATAATTACATATATATGTAATAGAATCAACTAAACTAATTTTATTGAGCAAGTCAATGCAGCTAGAAAAAGCAAATCTATACTTCAGTGTTTTTTTTTAATTTTAAACAAAATCACAGAAATCAAACAAAATACTGGCTAAATAAATAGTGTAATTTTTTTGGCATACTAACATGGCATACATAAATCAATTTTACAGCTAAAACTAATCTGATACACTTTGATATACTCACTGCATAGGGTAACACTCTTCTAAAATTTACACAGGTCAATGTGTATCCCCATCACAAATATATTTTATAAAAAGTTTGCTATGGCTATGTTCTAACTTCAAATTTTTTGAGTTAAGATAGTGAGCATGTTTAATAACCAGTGTAAAGAGGAACATCTCTTGATATAATTGCTATTAGTTATAGATGTAAGGGGGATAAGTATTCAGAAAAACAGTTGAATTTATTTCTAATAACTCAGTGTTTATTGGTGCATTTCACTTAATGTGAGATCTTGCACTGTTGAAACCATTGTTTCTATTCATATCTCAAATCTAATTTGGAATATTTAAAATATTTAACTGCCCTTTAGGGGGTCAGCTATCTCCCCTAAAAACTTACCATTTATCCAGAATGATCAGGCTTATATAAAATATAGATAATGAAGACTATGTAATGCAGCTAATACATGTATAAAACCTATGCAACGTTAGGATACATACACATATGCAACTGGAGTTACATCATAAAAAATTATCCAGAACAATGTTAGCTCTGACAAATTCCATTTTTACTGTGTTACAAAGAAAACTACATGGTGAAGGAGGCAAATCCGCATGAACTGTGGCTTTGCGGCCTCAAACCTGTGATGAATTGGGAATGAATCACTTGCCTTCTAAAACCATTAGGAAATCCTAATCTTTGATGTGGTTAGATAAGTTCAGTCATATTTATTCTGAATTAGATAATTTCCGTATAAATAATAATTCAGGGTATCCTAACTAAACCCTCTTAACAACTTGATTCTCATGCTCAACTCTTTAACGGTCCATCACCTTGGGTTTTGAGCAGCTCCATGGTCAAATGTTCTTTCAAACAAACAGAACCGCCAACAACAAAAGCAGAATCAGTATTTATGTCTTACCCAGCTTGCAACAGCTGATGCTGGGATAGTATAAGGGGGATGTTATCTGTTTTCACTCAGAAGATTCAGAAATGCTGTCCTGCCTTCTAAAACAGGAATAATAACAGCTCATTTTAGGCTGAGAACACTAGCGTTCTGTCAAGTGCACCGCTTTTCAAAAGAGAAATTAGCTCCAGGCACTCTGTTAGACTACTATAACAATTAAGCTAATAAAATAAGAAGTAACTAAAGTACTTTTTGTTCTACTGAATCACTGAAATAGCAAAGCGAAGAGGACTTCCAGAAAAGCTGAGACTTTTTCCAGTAAAACTCTAATTTGAAATCCTTATCCGTAATATTAAGGCTAAAGCTGAATATGTGTTCCTTAAACTTCTATAAAATCCTTCAGAAAAACCCTTTTCAACTTATTGAAAGGAAAATAGCCACATATAATGTCAGATTTAAACAAAAACATTTTCCTCAGTATGTAACTCTAGAATACAATAAGGATATTGTTTAAAAGATTACATAAAAATAAGGAATATTACTTATGATAAAATTTGAGATTCAGAGTAAGCGAAAACAACTTCTGGCACTTAATAAATGTTATTTTTTAAGATGTCAGTAACTTAAAATTTATTATCAAATGTTAGAATCCTACTCTGCCTGTTATTTTATGATATTTTTATAAAAAATTTCCTTTCGGTGTAGGATCATAAAATTAAAAATAGGAAATTTTTACAATATTGGAATCACATGTTATCCACGCTTTGAACCAATTGCTTTTTCCATTTCCAATTTTTATCCAAGAAATAAATGCACATGGTGGAAATAAAATTTTACAGAAGGGTTTATAATACATGCTACACCTCACAAACACCAGGCCTGTTCCCTGTAGGCACTGCTTTCGACTGTTTCTGTTTGGAGTGTCTTTTGGTAGTTAGCTCCTTAACTTTAATAACCAACATAAATTTTTATTTATCACTTTGTCATGTTAAGGCTCTTTTTTTTTAAGAAAAGGTTTTAACTCACATGATCCCCTCTCCCTTCTCAAAGTTGGTATTTTAAATTCCAGTCCTTGCCCCATCAACTCTACCTAATTGTTTGTTTAGCTGATCTTTATGTTTAATTATAAAAATAATGGTGCCTCAATCCTTCAACATATTTTACTTACCCTATTCCATTTGTCATATTTTTAGTTATACCTTTAATTTTAAATTGCCATAATTGATAGAAAACATTTGCATTCTCTTTTCTACTCATATTTTAAATGTTCTGTATTTTTTTTTTTTTGTAGATTCATCTCAAAAGTTGAAAGCAAATAAACAGCACTGTTAGGGAAAATATTTACACCTCACTGTTTGCATTTGGAAAGACCTTGCCTAAAATACTGACTGCCTCCACCCCCTCTCTAACTGCTCACCAAAGGAGAAATGACTTATTTGATAGGCAAATCTGAAACATACTAAACACAGAGCTTCCTATTTTCGTTTGTTCAGGCTGACATAACAAAAACACTACAGACCAGGGAGCTTCAGCGTTTACTTCTTGCAGTTTTGGGGCTGGAAATATGTATTTGGAATGTTATTCAGCCTTAAAAAAAGGAAAAGGAAATCTTGCAATGAGTAACAACATTGATGAGCCTGGGTGACATTATACTGAGTGAAATAAGCCAGTCACAGAATGACAAATACTGCCTACTTTTATGGCATATGCAAATTAGTAAAACTCATGAAAGCAAAGAATAGAACTGCAGTTGCCAGGGGCTATGGGGAGGGTCATGCAGGATGAGTAAGTTCTAGGCATATGCTGTGTAATATTGTGCTTATAGATAACACTAGTATTGCACACTTAAAAATCTCTCAAGAGTGCAGATTTCATATTAAGTATTCTTACCACAATAATTTTTAAAGTTATTTTAGATACTAGATAAGCATACAACTGTACATCCCTAAAAATAAACTTTGATATACGCAAACTAAAAAAAAAATCACACCCTGGCTAGTGTGGCTCAGTGGATTGAGTGCCGGCCTGTGAACCAAAGGGTCACTGGTTCGATTCCCAGTCAGGGTATGTGCCTGGGTTGTGTGCCAGGTCTCTAGTGGGTGCTCAAGAGGCAACCACACATTGATGTTTCTCTCCCTCTCTTTCTCTCTTCCTTCCCTTGTCTCTAAAAATAAATAAATAAAATCTTTTTTAAAAGTCAGCCAGAATGTTGGGGATTCCAAGGTGGAATGCACACTGTAGTGAATAAATTTAATTATATTATGAATATATGATATCACTGTGTTGAAAGGGGTGAGAACATAAAAGGAGTTGATCTCAGAAACTTAAGAAAGTAATCTTTTCACTGAAAACTATAAAACTAGAGACATATACACCAACGCTGTACTTGCAAATTTGTTTTTCACAGGGGTGAACTTTAACAATTCTGAAACTTCTTTATGTGAGTACTCTGGTTAAACAAGTAAGTGAATGGATATTGGAGACCACGAAGTAGGTTTCTCACTGTCAGAGAGGGATAGTAAAGATGAGCAAAAAAGAAGGATGAAATGAATAGTGAAGTACTGAGTTGGAGTCAGAGATATTCGAATAAATGTATGTTTAACTTAATATACATATATACAGGTGAAGACATACAGAAATAGTCATGAGCTCATGGATTAGCATTCAGATATATATTACCTAGCTCTGTATGCTGAGAGGACTAGAAGTAATAATATTCCAGGAGCAACAAACACACTCAGAACCCATATATGGATAATGGTCCAATAAAAGGAACCAGGGCTCCTTGAAAAAACTAAAGAAGCAGGGATAACATAAGATGAGCCTGGAGTGTTCTGTGGCATCAGAAAGTAAGAAGGGCTAACACACAGACACACAGACACACACACACACACGCACACACACACACACACACACACAAGATGGGACATTGCTGAGAGATGCAGTAGCCAAGCTGAAAGAGCTCCCTTGGGTCAAAGCTGAAATTTAACAGATAAATAACTTAAAATATAATATAAATGTATGTGTATTCATAATGTAATTAAATGATTGAATGAAGAGATGAATAGAAGACAAAAGATAAAAATAAAAATCTTCCGTACAAAAACAATAAATATCATTTCAGGTGAAGGTTCTGCTAAAAATAATTCTCCTGATGGGGAAACAAAATGTGAAGTGGAACCCTTAGCCAGGTGGCAGATTCCCGTAGCAAGAGGCAGTGGAAACCACACCGTGTACTAAAAACACTTGCTCGCAAGCAATTGTCATTAGTCCTCTAGCTCCCAAAGCAAATACAGCACCACGCTTTGAGGAAAACTGAGAATTATAGGGAAAATGGAAAGTTACACGTTTTAATGAAACTTTAAAAAAGGCAAATTTTCAAGGTGTCCACTATTACAAATTTATAAACTTTTGCCTCTTATAAAAAGGAATCTTACAGATAGTTAAATTCCATCTCCAGACACAGGAAACGCACAGGGTCCGCGTTAACCTCCCCCACTGGGCACATGTCAAGTGGAATCAGAAGCACCAGTTCATACTGGCTGGTGTCTTGGTCAAAGTAAATTACATATTTTTCACACTTCCTCTTCCTCTCCATACACCAGTGCTTTTGATAGGATCTTTGACAGCACTGAGCACTAGCAAGCTAAGCACAGCTTGTACAACTTGACCTGGGATAACTACTCTAGTTGCTAGGCATTAGCTAAATTGTGTGCTAATACTGTGATAGACCATCTATCCTAGTCACTCTCAATATTTTTTTTCTAAATTAGGCACATTAATTATTTTCTGTTAGTTCTTTCCTGAGAATAGAAGACTGACAAAGGTCTCCATAGAGATATCCGATTTTATCAGCATGTCAACCTAAATATTTTATTTTGGGGATGGGTAGGACAGGGGAGAGCAACGGGGGGAAAACAGGGACAACTGTAATTGAACAACAATTAAAAACTTTATTTTTAAATGAAAACATAGGGAACTTCTGGACTTTAAGTTCCCCAAATTCCAAGATGGAAAAAGCTATATTTAACTTCCAACAGGACTACAAGTTTTGCCTAGTACTTAGGGGAAATTTTGCCATTTTCTGACTGGGAGAAAAGTGCTGGGCTGCTAGCAAAGTCCCCTTTAACCTGTCTTGTTTGTAGCCTGCATTCTCAGGAAATCAGACTCAAGTGCAGGCCGCTAAGGCAGGGTATTTACAAAGATGTGTCCTTGGACTCACCATCTGTGGAAGGAAAGAGAAGAAAAGAGAACAGGGCAGAGTAAAGGCAGTTTCAATAGCAACTCCACAGGGAGCTCAGGATTGAAAATGGCCTATGGAGTTTGTCATGCATTGGGGCAAAACGACTGGCTTTTTATACCTCACTTCAATCACTGGCTGTGGGCTTCCCTGAGAAGAGTGTTGACCAGGAGCAAGGCAGCTTCTGCAGCAGAGGGAACCCTGAAGGGGCTGACAACTGAAAGCTCTCCTCTGACTGCCCTCCCTCAAGCCAAGGCACGTCAGTCTTTCATCCAAGGCACGTCAGTCTTTCCTCCAAGGCACACCTGGACAGGGCATCACCGTTCGTACCCCACAACCCAGTGCTCCAATCATAACTTCTTATTGGAACTATTCTTTATAAACGGATTCCCGTGTTTAACCACTGGTATTTTATGTGCCTCACTCTATTAATGCCCACAATTCATTTAAGCTACAACTTTGGGGGTGGGGGTCGTTGATTTGTCATTACAGACATACCACGATGAAAATTCAATGTATGAAGACCTTATTTTATACCCTCCACAGTGCCCAGCACATTACTTTGCCCACACTGAAACTTAATATTTCGATGATGCATTATAAACAATTAACACAGCTGTACATTTAGAAAAACATGATCGCATGGTCCAGTTTTGTCACTTATCAGCTCAGTTATTTAAATCTTTTTCCTCATCTGAAAAAATGTACTAAATAATAATAAAGAATATAATAAAAAATGCCTATTCGGTTTGTATGCAGAGAATTTTGAGTAATTAATGATATAATGTATAATTGCTAACCATTGTTCAGAGCCTCCTGCGTGCCAGGTACAGTTAAAGAGCTTTGAATGCATTGACTCATTTAATCCTTTGAACAATTTACCATCTTTTAATATCATTGATTATGCAGGCCAGGAAACAGAGACGAAATCGTTTTCTCAAGGTTATGTAACTAGTGAGTATTGGAGCCAGAACCCGCTCTTCCTACATCACACTGCCTCCTCCGAAGTACAGCCACGCCCCTTAGCAACGGGAGGAATTCCTCATTGGGCAATTTCATCACCGTGGGGACATCACAGAGGAATGCGGCATAGTATTTTACAGTAAACATGTTTATAAGTGTGAAGATCACCCTCTAAAATAACAATGAAAAGTATGGTATAGTAAATGTATAAACCAGTAACATCGTCTTTATTATCATTATGAAGTGTACGTAGTTGGATGTGCTACTTTTATACAAATGACAGCGCAGTAGGTGTGTTCACACCACCATCACCACAAACATGTGATTGATGTGATGCGCTATGACGTTAGGATGGCCACAACGTCACTAGGCAACAGGTATTTTGCAGCTTCACTATAATCTTGCAGGACCACCGTGCTGTACGCGGTCTGTTGTTGACTGAAATGTTACATGGTGCATAACTATATTGTCCTTCATATACTGAATGCACCGATGTTATTTATTATTAAAGTCATATATATCCACTTGATCTTTTATAATCATTGTGCATATTATAAAGAAATTACATATGTCCATTAAAGCATTTATTTTCAAAATATATTATGCTCTTCATATGTGGTAGGTACTTATTAAGGTGCTGGTGGGAAATTAGTAAATAAAATAGTAATCCCTTTCCTCATGTGATTTATATCCAAGTTGGGGAAGCAGACAATAAATAATAAACAAGTACAATGCACATTATGTTGGATAAGTTAGAGAGAGATAAATGCTTTAAAAAGCAAGAGAAGTGTTATATGTTAGCGCATGAAATATGTGATAGAGAGACCATAGGCCCTCAGTGATTTGAATTTTGTGTACAATTTTTGAGAATTTAATTGTTCAATCAGAGCCTCAGATAGAACTTAGCATAAAACAGATTCTCAATAAATGTGCATCTTTTGAATGTGAGAAACAAAAGAAAGAAGAGATTTCAACGATACCTGAAGATGTAATGACCATATATAAAAGTGTTTATTGTGATTATAACTCATGGTAATTATTCTGTGTAAAAGAAACAATTTCAAACAGGTGCAAATTATATCTTTTAAGCAAATTTAAGCAAGAGGAAGAGATATCACTTCATCAAAGATACTACAAATATAAAGTAGTCTTAAATTACATATTTTATCATAATTTTCCCCTAAATTATATAAAATTCTTACATAATCTTTCTTTCTTTTGTATTTTATGTTTAGCAATTTACTCCTCCTACTGTTCAAAAATGTAGGGAATTGCTGACTCTATGCTGTGACACCTAGAAATCTTATGTTTAGATCATTGTTTTTTCTCTATTTGACTATATTCAACATTTATTTTCATGATTGTAAAATGCACAGTACAATTACACTAATAATTGCTATCACTCCTACAGTGCTTACTACTTGCTAAGTATGGCTGTGTCCTTTTATATGTAATTTCTATTGCATCTCTTGGCACAGTGCTAAGATATAGGTATTATAAGCATCCAATTTTACACATATAGAAACTGAGGCGCAAGGTGGTTGTATACAGAATCAGTGAATATCAACAAGTCTGTTCCAAGACACGATCATCTTAGCTATTATATGAAGCTGCCCCTCTTAAAAAATATCCTAGACAAATTTCCATTTCAGGAAATTGATGTATGGTTTATTGAGGTATGATAATACTTTCTTGCCAAGTTTTATTTTCTTTTTTCTTAAAAAGTAGCATTTTACAAGTCTTATATATTCTGAAGACACTTGCTGAAGCAACAAAAAAAATTATTTAATAAACCCTGATTCTGAGAAAATGGAATTCACATACCCCACCCTGTTTTTCTCATTGAATGCAACTATAAATCCCAGACAGAATGCATGGGGACCTCTAAAAAGTAAGTGGTAGCAGCAGGAAGAGAAATGGAGATCAGAACTTTAAGGTTCCTTGAAATAAAAGTGAGTTGACTTTTTTCTTTTTCTTTCTTTTTCTTCCCCAAAGGTAGTTAAAAACCCAGACGTGCACTGGACGCTGATAAAAGAAGTTCCAAGAGAAACTCTGTTTCTGGTCCAAGCAGTAGGAAAGGGGTTCTCTATGATCTGGAGAGAGTGAAGACAATCCCAGCTGTTCTTCTTCCCCTTTCCTACCACACCAGCACCTGGCAATACCCTGGTAGCCATGATAGCACAAAGCAGTGATCGTGGATAATTTACTTTAAACAAAGGAGGGGAGAACCCTTCGGTCTGACCAAAGAAACTATGGTCCAGAGAACATCAGGAAAATTCCTGAGGCTTTTTCTTTCTCTGTCCTCATACTACAGTCAATGGAAAGTACACGGCAGAGCAAGGAAACTCAGAATATAAACTGAAGTGAAAAAACTAAAACAAAGTAATTGTACAAAAAAGTTCGAATGACTAAATAGGAGTACAAAAATGAAAGTAACTGTAGCAAACTAAAAAATTTAAAGTATTGGTAGTAAAAAAAAACCCATCAAAACCTATAATAAGTTCAAATGATTTAAATACACCAATTAAACATAAAAATAATCTGACTGGATTTTTAGAAAAATCATCTAGAGGCTGTTTACAAAAACCACTGTAAATGAGCTAGAGGCATGTTTAAAAGGATGGGAGTTGATATACATGAAAACTCTAATAAAATAAAGCAAAATGGCTCCATTAATATCAGACAAGCTAGACTTCAGAAAAAGGAAAATAACTCTGGATAAACAGAAACACTACATAATAATAAAATGACCATTTCACCAAGAAAATATAACAATCTTAATATGTATGCAATTAAGAGCTTCAACATACATGAAGTAAAACTGGTAAAACTGAAAAGAGATGGAAAAATTCAGTTATTTGGACACTTCAACCCTGTCTCAGTAATCAACAGAACAAGTAGGCAGAATTTGGCATGAATATAGAAGAACTGAACTAAACAACATCATTTACTAACTTAATCAAACAATATTTATAAATACTCCAAAAATAACAGAAAAGTACACATTTTTCTTCAGTGCACATGCAATATACAAGATAGCAATATCCCAAGTCATAAAACAAATTTTAATAAATGTAAAACAAATTTAAAATATAATGTTCTGTGACCACATATTTTAAGAGATTAAAGAACAAATAGATGAAAAGATCATTGAAACTTGGGAATTAAACATACATTTAAATAACCAATGAAGAAGTCTCATAGAAAATTGGAAAATACTTTAAAGAAAAAGAAGATTATAAAAAATTCAAAGTTGAGGGATACAGTTAAGCAATGTTTATTGAGAAAAATATAACATTCCATGCTTATAGAATTAAAAAGGTCTCAAATTAGCACTCTGTTTCTACCTAAAGAAACTAGAAAAAATATGAAAAATCAAAGAAGAGAATAATAAAAGCATAAATTAATTAAATTGAAACAGAAAACAGTAAAC
>PVJI01021773.1:0-26401 GCA_004026765.1 Micronycteris hirsuta
CACGACCAGGTGAAAGCAATATTCAAGGATCAGCAAGCCAGAATTTTTTAAGATACACCTTTGCCAAATTCCTATTAGAGAATTCCCATCCCACAGACATGATCCACACTTGCTCACACAGGAATCACACGGAGCTGTGCTCAAAACGTGTAAATTCTCAGGACTGCGTGTTTACACACCTGTGGAAATCACTGCCACATTTTCACATGTTTGTGTTTATTTCTCCATTTGTGACAAAGAAGAGATTACTTATAAAATAGAAAATACCTTGGCAGTAAAGGAAGAGAAATCAGATTTCATTCTAGGAAAATGGTATGCATATCAGATTTCCTTTAAAGCAATTTCAGATTACTGGATATATTTATAATGGGTGGCAATTTTTAATCATTGAAAATAATAACCTCATGTTTTTTTATTAGTTCCTTGGTTTTAATAGGCCATTCAAATAATGCTTTAGCTAATAGTTTTATTGTTTTTGTTTATTTTATTTTATTTTTTAAAAGACTTTATTTATTTTTAGACAGAGGGGAAGGGAGGGAGAAAGAGAGGGAGAGAAACACTAATGTCTTGTTGCCTCTTGTGTGCCCCCTACTGGAGACCTGGCCCCCAACCCAGGCATGTGCCCTGACTTGGAACCAAACTGGTGACCCTTTGGTTTGCAGGCTGGTGCTCAATCCACTGAGCCCCACCAGCCAGGGCTAATTTTATTGTTTTTAGTGAGAAGGAAATAATATTTTGCTATTGCTCAATAAAATCATATTGCCTCTTAATGATCTGTTATCAATGAGTTTCTTGCCTTCTCTTATTCTACGTAGTATCTGTCATTTAGAATTCAGAAGATTAATTATTATTTTTAAAGAAGGGGAAGAGACTAGATAAAGAACATGTATGAATGACCCAGGGGCAAGGAACTGACTTGGAGCGGAGTGGGAGCAGTTAGGATGGGCAGAGGAGGGCAAAGAGGAAAAAATTGGGACAACTGTAATAGAATAACAATAAAAAGTGATTTAATAAATAATTTAAATGTTCAAAAAAAAGAATCTAACTTAAAATTCTGGTTTGGTTATATAGCTTTCATTTAATGCTTTAATCTGTATAGTCTTTAAGAATGACCATATTTTTGGCTTATGCTAATTTATTAGAAACCATACCATTTGGTCTAGAAGATAAAATATTCATACTTATTATTTGCAAAAGTAAAATGCAAAACTATAGTGAATTATTTTATAGCTTGGATTTAGTGGCTTATTTTTTCTCATTGTTGTGAGAAAATAGCGTTGTAAGTGTCTGTCTCTCTTGGAGTGTGTATCCTGGCATCAGTATGGACAGGATTGGACATAGCCATTGCTTCCGTCTGGGTCGAAACTTAGTGTATGTCTGGAAGAGTCTCTGAGTCTCAGTTGTTTTGAATAAAATGTAACTTGGATTCTGGTTTCACATCACTTGATAACAGTACATATTATCCTAATAAAATTTCGATAATTTACAAAATTGCTAAAATACACAGGTTTTTATCTCAATATTTTGTGATATTTTGCTTCTTTTGTGAACTGTCCCACTCTTAATAAAGCTCACAATAATATTTTTCTTCAAAGAAGGAAGTACATCAAAATTATAGTGGCTTTCTAAAAACTAACACTTGATCAATTTGTTTCTTTCCTACTTGAAAAAGCATAAATGTTTGGAAATAATGGGGGCATGTAGAACAAAGTTATATACCAGAACATAGCAGAATGCTCTTAATAATGTGAAGAAAGCTCAACTAAAATATAGCCGTTATGAACAGAAGTAGGGTTCAAACTGGCAAACTCATGGCCATATTTCTTTATTATAGTGGCTGGGATGTGGAAGGGAAAAAGTGGGAGGAATATTATGAGCCTATCAGAACATAAATTGAAACACTGACTCCAATGTTAATAACCTTTAAAAAGACTGAAACTTAAGAGATTGGTCCTTTGTCATTTGACTTTTCCATCTTTCTTCTTATTCATGGTTTCATTGGTTTTTAACAGTGGCTAGGTTTCAGAGTCGCTAGGGTAATTTTTTAAATTAAGTATGTACTTCAGTATTATTAAATGAGAATTTTTAGGATATCTGCATTTGTAAAAACTCCTCTAGATAAATATGATAATTGTGGAGCACTGATCCATTTTTCATTAATGCCACCTAAAATCTCTTGTGTTTATAAATGAGTTTATGTCAAAAGGGCAATCAATATTCACAATATTCCACCTCCCAGTTAACTATTGATCTAACCTACACAGGTAAGAGCTTGCCAGAGAGATGAAATACACATTAGTAAATAGTCTCCAAAATAAGGAATAAAGTGGATTTGTTATTAATTCTGATGTCAAAATAAATGGAAGTGAGGAAAGTCAGTCCCGACTTTGAAAGCCTGCAACTCAAATGTTTTTTATCAAGGATTAAGAGGTATCCATTGATTACATCAAGTTTCTATACCTTTACATAAAAAATTATTGTTCTTGTAATTTTTCTAGGTAGAAAACTAAAGAGTTGTTAGAAAACATATTTCTGATCCTCATACAGAGCCCTGTTTAATAGGAATCTTATGAAGAAAATGTTCTTTTTGGTATAGATCTGTATATGTAGAACTCAGTCAATAGAGAAGCACATTCTTGGAAAAAAATATTAACTCATATGCAAACAATTTTCAATTTTATTTTTTAAAAATGTTTTCAGCTGGAACTTGTTAGCATTTCAAGGGAGAGAAGCCACTCGCTAATTAGTATTGGAGGTGGTGAGTAAAATAATGTGTGTACGCGTGTGTAGGAGGAGGTAGAAATTAAGGAAGAGTAGAGTTTTTTAAAATTTAATTCCCATGTTCCCACACCACTTTTCTCGAATTTATTTTTATTTGTGATTAACTTTTTTAGCCACATTAATAAGATCTTATTTTTTTCCTACAGAATCTGATGTTTGTGTATTTATTTGATTCACAGATAACACAGAACTCTTCGTTCTTCTCTCATTTAAGTTATGGGTCTACTGAATCTTTGATAAATTTAGTCTCCTTTCTCTGAACTTTTCTCCAGATTTTTGAATGTGTAATAGATCTTTTAGAACTAATATAGTTTATTACCTCAATAAGTCTAAATTAAGGGGCTCTCTAAGAGTGCATAGTGACAAGATGGAGGAAGTTTTGATTACTTTTAGAAAGGGTTCAGAAAGTTCAGTGAGAGCTTATCTTTTAAACCATTTTATTTAAAAAGGAAATGAATGTCAGCCAGACCAGCAAACAAACCAACAAAAAACTAACCGTGTGGTGAAGGTGAAACAGTAAGAACTTTTATGAATTGCTGGTGGGATGGAAACTTTAGAGAAATATTTCCAGTCTCTGGGAAAGCTAACCATACAAATACCCTCTGATCCAGTAATCCCACATCCCGCATACATTTCTGCTTATGTATACCAGAATGTCTAAGACTTTTCAAAGCTGCCTTGTAGTGGGTCAGATATGTGTATTCCAAATGTCCATAAACATATCAACATTCAAATGAATAAATCAATTATGAAATATTCAGGCATTGGAATAGTAGGCAACAATAAAAAATGAACAAACTATAAATATACAAAAGAGTGTGGATCAATCTTTTAAAGCTATGATACTGAACAGAAGACATAAACAATGAAATATAGTCTATGAATTGAATTATATCAATAATAGGCAAAACTCAACCATATTTTAGGTATATATAATCATATAATAAAACTTAAAGAAAGTCAAAGAGGTAGATATGTATTTCAGGGATATTGGTGAGAGCTGTAGGAAGGAAGGATTTATATTCAAGAAGAGACAAGTCTGGGATTCTGTTATATTATGTTTTACCATGAGTGCAGGTTATGTTGCTGTTCATTTCAATAGTTCATTAAGGTGTACATTTGTCTTGTGTACATTTTTTTCTATGTAGAGTTGACATTTGAACAACATGGGTATTAAGGTCACCAACTCCTCCACACGTTTGAAAATCCCCCTGTAACTTTTTACTCTACAGTTGGCCCTGCGTATCCGCGGATTCAACCACCACTGATGGAAAACAGTATTTTCCATTCAAGGTGGGGAATCTGTGGTTATGAATCTAAGGTTATGGACCCAAGGTTGAATATCAGAGGTTGGGAATCTTTGGTTGGGAATGCAAAAATACTGTTTTTCATCTGCAGTGGATTGAATCTGCTGATGCAAATCCCACAAATATGAAGAGCTCACTGTATTTAATCTCTCTGTAAGTGGACCTGCTCAGGTCACACTCCTATTGTTTAAGAGTGAGATGTATATTTTATTATTTTATTTTATTTTTTAAAATTATGTTTTATTGATTATGCTATTACAGTTGCCCTGATTTTTTCCCCTTTTGCTTTCCTCCACCCAGCACCCCCTACTCCCTCAGGCTATCCCCCCACCATTGTTCATGTCCACAGGTCATGCATATAAGGTCTTTGGCTAGCTATTTCCGATACCGTACTTTACATTCCCATGGCTATTCTGTAACTACCTATTTGTACTTCTTTAAAAAAAAAATTTTTTTTTGTTCAATTGCAGTTGTCTCCATTTTCCCCCAATTACTCTCCCATGCCCTACTAACCCTCCACCTTCCACTTTCAATCCCTTCACTTCTTCACTCCTTCCTCTACCCAGGGGTGTCAAACTCATTTTCACCGGGGGCCACATCAGCCTTGCAGTTGCCTTCAAAGGGCCGAATGTAATTTTAGGACTGTATAAATGTAACTTCTCCTTAACAGTTAAGCAAGAGCTTGCTGTTGCCGCTGGGTAGAAATAAGGTGCAGGGCTGGATAAAACAAGGGCAAGGGCCAGATTCGGCTCTTGGGCCTTGTGTTTGCCACCTCTGCTGTACAACCTCCCATCTGGCAACTATCAAAATGCTCTCAATATCCACAATTGTATCTCTGTTCTTCTTGTTTGCTTAGTTTGTTTTTTAGATTCAATTGTTGATGGATTTGTATTTTCGACATTTTGTAGTTCATAGTTGTGATCTTCTTTTTCTTAAATAAGTACATTTGACACTTCATATAATAATGGTTTGCTGATGACGAACTCCTTTAGTTTTTTATTCTCTGGGAAGCTCTTTATCTGTCCTTTGATTCTAAATGATAGTTTTGCTAGGTAGATCAACCTTGGCCATAGATCTCTGCTTTTCATGATTCTGAATATTTCTTGCCAATCCCTTCTAGTATGCAAAGTTCCTTTTGAGAAATCAGCTGACAGTCTTATGGGAACTCCCCTATAGGTAACTAACTTCGTTTCTCTTGATGCTTTTAAGATTTTCTCTTTATCTTTAACCTTTAGCATTTTAATTATGATGTGTCTTGGAGTGGGCCTCTTTGCATCCATCTTGTTTGGGACTCCCTATGCTTCTTGGACTTGCATGACTATTTCCTTCACCAAATTAGGGAAGTTTTCTTTCATTATTTTTTCAAATAGATTTCCAATTTCTTGCTCTTTCTCTTCTCCTGACACCTGTATGATGCGAATGTTGGAACGCTTGAAGTTGTCCTGGAATCTGCTTGCATTATCCTCAGTTTTTTAGATTCTTTTTTATTTTGTTGTTCTGATTGGTTGTTTTTTGCTTCGTTATGTTCCAAATCATTGATTTGATTCTTGGCTTCATCTACTCTACAGTTGTTTTCCTATAAATTTTTCTTTATTTCAGTTACTGTATCCTTCATTTCTGACTGGATCTTTTTTATACTGGTGAGATCCTCACTAAGTTCCTTGACACCCCTTATAACCAGTGTTTTGAACTCTGTATCTGATAGATTGCTTATCTCCCTTTTGTATAGTTCTTTTTCTGGAGTTTTGATCCATTCTTTCATTTGGACTATGTTTCTTTGTCTCCTTGTTTTGGCAGCCTCCCTGTGTTTGTTTCTATGTATTAGGTAGGACTGCTATGACTTCCTGTCTTGGTAGTATGGCCTAATGTAGTAGGTTTCCTGTAGGGTCCAGTGGCACAGCCTCCCCTATCACCTAAGCTGGGAACTCAATGTGCACCTTCTGTGTGGGCAGAGTGCACCTTCCTCTTATAGTTGAGCGTTGGTTGCTGTTGGCAGTATTTACCCAGGTCAGTCATCTGCAAGGACTGGCTGTGACCGCTGACCACCAACCTCTGCCCTCTGTGGAGGATCAGCTGTGCAGGGGCTGGGTAGTGGTGCTCTGATGTGGTCTGTAGCTATCCCCTGGGTGCGCTGGCCCTGGGGTTTCTTGGGTGGTACAGGCCAAGGTCAACCCCCACCTGTGCTTTGCCTCGGGCCACATTGCCTGAGCTACAAAGGCATATGAGATGGCTGCTACTTGTGCTAGGCTTGGAGATTTCCAGAGGAAGCCAAGCTGTGAGTCTAGGCTGCCCTAGTACCAGTCCTAGGGCTCACTGAGGCCAGCTGTTGCTTGTTTGAGAGGATTTGGGATGTTGTGAAATAGGAGGCAAGACCAGCCATTCATATGGAAAAGCAGCTTGGGTCGGGCGAAGTCTCTGGAGATCTCCAAGGCAGGTCAAACAGTGTTAGCCAGGGTGACGGAGTCTCAGATATGGTACCAGCCTGCAGGCTTTATGGGGTGAGGGCCCAGAAAAGGGACAATGGCCTCTGCCTGCCTTGATGCCAGACACCTCCTCCCCGCTGCATGCCACTGGTATCCCTCCAGCTGCCACCCTGGTGTCAGAGCCCAGAGGGAGTGAGTCTGAGTAGGTGAGTCTGTGTGTGGGTTCTTTAAGAGGAAGTGCTTCAGGCTCCAGAAGTTTCCTCTGACTCAATCCCCTCTGGTTTTTGCAGCCAGGAGTTGTGGGGACTTATCTTCCTGGCACTGGAACCCTGGGCTAGGGGGCCTGGTGTGGGGCTGGGACTCCTCACTTCTGAGATATCCCTCCTGAATTTTTATCCACTACACACAGATGTGTGACCAGCCTGTTCTGCATCTGCACCCCTCCTACCAGTCTGGATGGATGTGTTTTTTATAATTCTGTGATTTTCAGACTTTCATTCAACTTGATTTCTGATGGTTCTGAGTGATGGTTGTTCAATATTTTGTAATTTTGATGTGCTTGTGCCAAGAGGTGAGCCGTGTCTGCCTACGCTGCCATCTTGACCAGAAGTCCTATATTTGCTAATTTCAAAATAGAATACTTGAGCTGTTGTTTAAAAGGAAATTAAGGCACAACCACAGGTATTGATGTGCAGAAAATTTTAGGATCTGACTTAAAGTTATAAAAGAAAGGACAGCCTCTGCTAATTGCATCGTGCTTTGTCTTATTATTGCCACACATTAGGCAAACTATGGAATGCTGAGGAGACCCTGCAATAATTTCACAGGATGAAATAAGGTTGGAGAGGAAGGCTTAAGTCTGAATCTCATTACTTGGACAAGGGTAAGTCAGATGCTTACCGTTACTATAGCACAGTTGTGTGTGTGTGTATGTGTATGTGTTCATATGTTAATTCTATTCTAGTGTAATGAGCGAAGTGCTGGAATTCAGCACCAGCCAATACTTAGTGTGCGCTTCAACCCCTGAGCATAATGAATGTAAAATGCTGGTAGCAATAGATAGATTGAAAGAAAAACGCCTTCATCTTGCTTGGCATGCTAGAGATTTGCAATCACATTCGGATTCTTAAAGTGCGCCTTGATTGTAGATTAACGTGTGGGAGGATTGACCTTTCTTGCAAGAGCCTTTGTTTTTGCACTAAATGTGTGAAAAACAAATTTCAAATAGCTGCCCTATTGCACTTCTCTTGTGATTCATATTATCACCCTTTTAGATTTCTCAGCAATCATGGCACTTATTAAACTCACTGGGGCTTTTTTCTTCTTCCCATCCCCCAAGCACTTTTTCTTACAGAGGACAGGATTTTCTATCAACAGAAAGCTTAATTTCTTCACATTTCTCATACTGTCAGCGTACGCTTTCCTGATGGACTTGTGTTTGAGTCCCAAGAATGTTCATTTTAGAAAATAAAGGAAGCTTTTGGGACACTTTGTCTAGAGACCGTTCTCTAATTCCTGGGGGTGGAGGGTGGCAGTAATGCTTATATTATGTCCCTCTCAGCTGCAGAATTTATTGGTTATCTATTTTCTAAACATAGATCTTTCTTCAGTCTTAGTTTTTTTCATAATAAATGTTTCCAATGTGTTTCCTTGTACACAAATGTGGTAGCTTTTTTTTTTTTTTTTTTTGTATAACTATCAAGTTGCAATGGGGCAGATGTGGGTTTTGGTCAAATTCTTAGCTTTCTTAAAATTATTAAGAAAATGAATGAGAGATGATTTCACTGACCGACGCTTTGAAGAAACTATGAGGAAAAAAATTATCCAGACTACTTTCTACACCATGCTGTACTTCCAGTGTGGTTCACTTTATCTTAAGTGCTGTTTTGACTGGAGGCTGGGCAGGAGTGTGGGGAAAGCAAATACCAGTCTCCCAAATCAGGGTAAAGCAATCACTGTTTTTAGATTTCTGAGGTTACTCTGCATTTTATGTAGTTCAGGATATAAGTAGTTTTATTTTCCATGATGTATGCTGTGTTTAACCCCATTAACAACCTTGATATTTGTAGCTGATTTGAACTTATTTTAAATATTTGGAAGATATTTAAAGAGCATTGAAAATTTCCTACTCAGTACTAATGAATGCCAATGAAGAATCAAATATTCATAAGAAATCTTTTACCAAATTTAATCTACTAATAAGCAATAATACATCCTTATAGTAAATTGAGACATTTTGATATTAAATGGTATCTTTTTCTGTCTCATGGGAACTTTCTTTTTAAAGTCTTGGTTGGGACAAAGGGATGTAAAAGGCATTAACATATCTAACTTTTAATTCTCGGGTTCAAGGTTCTTAAGTGGCATTTCTGAAGGAAGGCTTTCTGATTTAATGTTTCCTCTCTATTATTCACGTAATTTTAAGAGCACAACAAAAAGTATATTGTTCCAATAAGTACATATTCAGTTTTTTTCTAGAACCTTTATCTTTGAAAATCAACTAGGCTTTTGTTATTTTGCCTAAGGCTGACTTATAAAAGAAACATCCTCTTAGTTGGTTTCCTTTCTTTCTATAAACCGCTTGGTAAGAGATTTAGTCAGTTTTCCTGCATTTAAAAGTGACCCCTTGTTCCTGAAGAATCAGAGACCAGAGCACATACTGACTTTAAACTGTCTTATGAGCAGATTGATGGTGCATTCAAACCATTAAAAAATCATCTCACGGGGGATTTGTAGAGACTCTTATTCAGACAGTAGATAGAAGCACGCACATTCTTCAGTGTCACTGGGGAGTCTGAGTGAAATGCCATCCAACCTGACTGGCTGCCAAGAGCAATCCACACTTTTGCCATCTGGTAGAATATGAGACTAAGTAACCAACTTCCTGTGTGATCCTTTTGCTGCTCTCAAAAAGCTGCCTCCCTGGATAGTGGCCTTTGTGATGGGTAAACTTGTCTCACTGTGGAGAGGAGACAGGTGATCTGTCACTCGCATCAGATTTTAGTTCATCCTGGCTTCATCAAGATTTTCCAAAGTCGGAAGGTAAATGCTGACTGACACACTTGAAACTTTTTCAGCAGAAACATGGAGGATAAAATGTGGACCACAGAAGAGGCAAAATCAGGGACAAGCCGTGTGTATTTCAACATCAATTGAACCACCTTTGAAACCTGTGCAAAAACGTCTAAGTTGTAGGTTGAGTTAATGACAGACACTGGGAGATGGAGAAATCTATATGATGTAGGGCAGGGGTGTCAAACTCATTTTCGCTGGGGGCCACATCAACCTTGCAGTTGCCTTCAAAGGGCCGGATGTAATTTTAGGGCTGTATGAACGTAACTACTCCTTAACTAGGGGCAAGGAGCTCGGTGCTGCCACCAGGTAGAAACAAGGTGCTAGGCCGGATAAAACAAGGTGGAGGGCTGGATTCGGCCCACGGGCCTTGTGTTTGCCCCCTGTGATGTAGGGAGAGTGGTGAGTTATGGGGCCGTAGATAATATAGGGAGATGAGATACAGACTCAGGAGATCATCTTCTAACCTTGCTAACATAAACTTTGTTAATTATGAACATAAAGGTACTTGAAATGATGTCTCCCATGCTATGATTCAGTTTAATTTCATTGGGAAGTGCACGTTACACAGGAATACACAACAACCTCACAGTATTGGTGGGATGTAAAGTGGGGTGTATGTTAGATATCAACATGCACACATTTACACACATGCACACACAAAGAAATCACTTGGTGGTGACTCACAGGGATTTTCCAGATGCTAAAGAAAAGGAGGCAGAACACACTTTCATACCGTTTGTCATATTTGTCAGCGACAGGGTGGCTGAGCCGTGGGGTCTGCTCTGTGCTTGGGGATGGATTTTGGGTGGTCTGTGTGAGGTGAGACGCTTAGTCTGACTAGTGATCCATCTCAGCCTCTGAAGCTGACTAATAAATAATTGTCTTCTAACTGAGTGTTGAACTCTATCCAGGTCTGTGGAAGGCTACCTATTTCCCCTCTGGGAGTTCAAGCCTCAAACAAGTTTCTCTTTGCTTTCTATGATGCATGAAGGAATTTAAAGAAAACTGCTGAGAGCTTGTTGGCACCTTCATGTGGAAGGAAGTATAGCAGGTCCTTCGAAAGATGCTTGCCCTCTGGAATGTGTGCGGCCCCAACTGTAGAGGAACAACTTGGCAATGAGGGAGGGATTTTGGCGATGAGGTGCCAATGATTAGATGGAGGGTATGTGTTTGGGTTCCTCTGCCACAGGCTCTGGTCTCCCTGCTGGAAATTCCAGAACTGCTTTCTTTCTGCAATTCTAGGGCTACAAAACTGAGATCTAGGAAAAATGGGAAGAGACAAACCATTCATCCCCCCTACTTTGTATGGTAGCAGAAGAAAGTTGAGCTTGACTGCTGGGAATCGAGATGTTGTTTTCCTTGGAGCTTCAGAAGATGCTTGATTTTGCGTCCTCTTTGAGTCTGCAGTTTTGCCTATTCTAGTGCTAGATCTTTAGAACCACCCAAAGTTAGTCAGTCATAAGCAAAATCTTGAAATGAATGACTTTTGTTTGGGGGGTTTTCTGCTCCTTTTTATGTTTTAATTTTTAAAGTGCCTTTTAGTCTGCTTGGTGCCACCCCAATTTTTCAGGTGACTCATCATGCCATGTAGCCAGGGATCCCTCCTCAAAGTGGCCAAAAAACATCAGATAACAAAACCACAGCTCTTTGAGGATACAAAGATAGCTAAATTTCTTGATAAAATCCAGAAGCATTTGCACCTTACAAATGCAGATCTGGTTGCTGAGAATGCCGGAGGAGCAGACCTTTAATGACAAATTGTTGGGTGTTTATTTTTAAGTCTGGGCAAATGAGATATTTTGGGTCAAGGAAAGTTTTTTGAATTATACAATTTTGGCACATTGTTTTTTTATCTACTTGTAAGGTTAGCTCCTAGTCATAGATATGATGTATTCCAATGAAAGGCATTGTTAGCAAACAAAATGAGGGTATCAAAATAGTCTGTGACTTTCCCATGTTCAGATGAAAGGTACTCTTAATCATTTAATTTTGCTTTTCATTTTATCAGCAACCTCTAAAAAATGCTTTCCAGGGGTTATTTTAAATGAAGATTAATTACAGGTAAGCATTAATGGGATCTGAAAACAGCTTGGGCCTCACTGAGGCAGATAGTTCTAGCTAAGGAGATCCCAAATGGAAGCCATCTCTGTCGTCATCATCATCACTACCACCACCATTGCCATCAGTAATAACAGTTTGCTTGCAAATGGTACCACTTCCCAGAGAGGTCAGCACCAGACAGGTAATCTGATTGCTCTCGCAACATCTTGTTGATGACAGAGGGCAGTTGTGGTTTAAAAAATCATGGTAATTATCACGCTGTATATTCTGGCTGTCTAGCCTTGCTGATGCCCCAGCCTTCTCCCCTTGCCCTTTTTCTCTGCCGAGAGTTGTGTAGCCACCGCTCAGTAAATGGAAGGAACCGTGCAACCCTGGTTCTACGCAGAGCAGGGCTACCTGTCTCCTATCAGTTGCCTACCAGCCTCATCTTAGGAAACATTACACTTGATTTCAGTTCATTCTCTGGTTGTCTGTTGTCTCATCCTTTTTTTCTCAGTAAGTTTTCCTTTTATTTCTAATCTGAGGACTTTTTTAAAAATGCTTTTAGAGAAAGAGGAGGAAAAGAGAAAGAGGGAGAGGGAGAGGAAGAGAAACATCGATTGGTTGCCTTCTTGTACATGCCCCGACACAGGATGGAACGCACAACCTGGGCATGTGCCTGACTGGGAATCGAACCCGTGACCTTTTTATCTCCAGGACAACACTCCAACCAACTAAACCATACAGGCCAGGGAATTTTCTTGTTGTTTTTCTCTCCCCTCTCCTAGCATTCCACTGCCTCTCCCATCTCCATTCTCTGTATTTTTTCTATTTTCACTGGCCAGTTCAGATCTTTGTTGTTCTTTAGTCTGTCTTGCCTTGGAAGGTTATACAAGATAAGCTAGTCACAAATGTGTGTAGGGAATAGCTCTTTAACTTGAAAGAGGGGAAGGATGTACCTTGCTCTGTTTTTAGGGTACCTGTTTTATTTATTATTGTTAATTGATATTTCTTTGCCTTTGGCGAATATTAGCATGCATTTAGTCACTTAGTTAAGTGGAAGTGACTGATTTATTTTCAGCTCTCTTATCCTCCCTCCATTAAGATTTCATCAAAATTGGAATAGGAGAGAAGATCTTGAGGGTTTCAAGGCAGAGCTTTTGGGATGGGTGCATTTAAAGGGGCGGTGAGAGAAAAGATTCAGGGCTCTGTGATGGTCAAGCGTGTCTGTCCAAGCCAGTAGAATAATAGCCAATAGCCTATGTTCACTCAGCACATGCTATATGCCAAACGCTGTTGAAAGCACTTTACATAATACTAATGTAGGAGGTAGGCATAGAGAACTCTTTATTATTAAATTACCTGTACTCTGTGAAGTCCTTAGTTTCTGCCTTTTTGTATTTGCTTTATTTCCCCTAAGGTTCTTTGCAAAAATTCCTTTTCCATGATTTCAAATTTTTCATACCTGAAATATAAGGGTAAGGATTTATCCACACCTTGGATAGGGTGAGAAAGTGGCTATCTCAACGGGATGGTATTCTCATGAAGGGCAGATTAAATTGCAGCATTAAAGAATTAAATTAGGCAACAAAAATCAGCCTTTCTCTATTAGAATGTCATTTTTAGTGTTTTTGAAGATATTAGAGAAAGAATCATTCTTTGGTAAAAACTGAATTTGTCTAGATTCTGGTAGCCCTGGGGCAATTGGGGAAGAATTGGTGGTGAGGTGTGGATAGACGGGCGGTGCTGCCTGCTGGCTGGGGGTGATTCTGGCCGCTCTCAAAACAGACTACTTCTTCCAGGCGTATTCCTGGGGGACATATTCATTAGTCGAGGAGGAAAAAACCATTTTTTAGGTGGTCAGAAATTTGCGACACTCTTGTTGTTTGAGAAATGCTGTATCTTAAAATACAAAAACAAAAGAAAAATAAACAGAAACCCAAAGTACTTTTAAAATGTAAGAATTTTTTTCACCTGATAGAAACTTGATTCCCTTGGCCTCTCCTGAGGAGATGTTTTGATGTTCCCCTCTTCTTTCCAAAATAACCTTTTATATTCTAGTGCTTGCAAAAAATACCTTTGATTCTCACTGGGCTTCTTCCACTGAATTGGAAAATTTGGTTCCATTCTCTTACCAGGTAAATAGCCTTAAAACCATTCATGGTTCTGTCAGGGTAGGGAAGAGCTGAAAAGCATTACATATGTTCCAAGTTAAGAGAGGCGAAGCTTTTGCTGTTTTCAAGTGGTTCCTTCCCCTCCCTTCTTCTATTAAGGGCTCACCCACAATGGAGCTTTAATCAGCTTCATTGATTTAAAGCTAATTTGCACTTGGCTTCAAGGTTAAGGTCCACAGCACAGGCTGAAGACCTTTAAGTCAGAAGTCAGAATGAAAAGCCTTAGGTATATCATATTGTCTGCTGTGCGTAAGAATGTCAGCTCTTGATGGCTGTGAATTAACTGTTGAGGAGGAAGGCACAAAGCCAGGTTTTCATCTGTGTTAATATAACCTCTGCTAGCCGAGTAACACAGCTTTGCTATCAACATTTCTGCTTCATCATGTAAATTGATGGAGTTGGCTGAAAATACTTTGGTATTGTGATGTTTGCAGCCATCAATTTCTGCTTGGTTTCAGTTGGATTTCAACCTAATTGCCAAACTGATTCCATCTGTAATAACTTTTAACATTTATTTTTCCCAAAGGGGAAAAAATGTCTTGTCTGTATTCTGCAATTAAGAAGGTGATGAAATATTCAGTGTATGTCTCCACTCTGACTAAATTCTTTTGTTAACTTTATCAGATAAACTATAAAATATTAACCAGGCTCACTGTTTGAGCATGTGCAGATGGCATAATATTTACCAGACATATTTTCAATACACATTTAATTTTATAAATTGAATTAACTATTACATGGCTAATTCTTTCCTCTCTTTTCCAAATTGATGCAACAAGCAGCAGTGTTGTTGGCTGTATGTACTACACTAGAACATTTGCAGATAATTACATAAACTTAGCTGTGGATATAATAAATAACATTTCCTGCAAACTTAACCACATGAAATCAAATCAAGCAGAAATAATGCTATTTTCTAAGCAAAATTATGCTGAGTAGCAATGTGTGGGTTCTTTGCTCCCTTTCTCTCTCTCTTTTTTGACAGCTCAGTTTTTCAAATTTTTTGAAACATTTAAGTAGGTAAATTAATTTTACCCACCTCTCTTATCCTTCATACAACTTGCCTTAAATATCCATAGCCATATCCTCTCTGCTAATTTAAATTGCCACACAATACTTCACTTCAAGCAGATTTTCTCAGAATGTAGTTTGGATAGAATCAAGGTCAAATTCTTAATCATGGTATAAAGCTATTTCTAATTAAGAACCATATAACTCCCCCTTCTAACTAATGAACAAAAAGCTTGGTTATATATGAGCTGGTAAAATATCTAAATAGGCCTGCCTAACTGAGTACGGATTCCTACGGAGCTATTCTTCGTTCAGTGCCATTAAGGATCTCATGTTCCATCTAGTAAGAAGAAGAGCATGAAAGGAAGCAGTTATAATCCAGTGTGATACATGTTGTATCAGAGGATCCCTGTAGAGACTGGAGAAAGAAGGGTGGATGGCTAATTCTGGGAGTCAGGGATAAGGTGATGGAGGAGACAATTCAGCTGTGATTTAAATGGTTGTCCATGTGTACAAGGACATACAGGGCAGAAAGGACATCCTAGGCAGAGAGAACCACCTATACGACGTGATGAATATTTGGATGCCATGGCAGATGTGTGAAAATGCACACAGTATAAAGGAATAGTGGGAGAAGGAGGGTAGAAGAGGAGGGTAGTTGCAGCCCAGACTGCAGAGGTGGCATTAACAGGTCCTATTGATGTCGTGATTCTGTCTGTGGTCCATGCAACAATAAGAATAAGACTGCTGGAAACTATGTGACAGCAGGCAAAAAGGAAGCAGTGGACAGGACAGAGGCAGCAGTGATGACTAATTCCTTGAGGTCCCCAGAAATTAGAGAGTTGCACCTTAGGAGCAGGATGGAATTCAGCTACAAGCAGAATGGGGAGGGCACGGTTTTAAAAACAATTCATTTGGAATATGAGACCTTATTTTGTATGGCGAGTTGATGAATAGGGACTCAACAGCTACAGGCATGAATCATATTCAAGTTTATACCAACTCCAAAGCTGTGAAATCATTTAATCATGTTTCACTATGCATTCGTCCCCCTTCTCCCCCACCATTAATTGACTGTGTAAACATAATTACTTGAAGTGTCACAGAGTGTAAAATGATCAACTCCAGAAAAGAGAAGAGAATGCTACCTATGACCAGGAGTTTGTGGTTAAGCCCAGATAATTTGAGTCTTCCTAAATGCAGAGACTAACGTGGGTACTATGAGGGACCAGGGGCGAACAAGGATTCCAAGAGCTTTGACTGCAGTTGGGTACACAAAGCATGAATACATCACAGTTCCATAACAAAATAGTTAAATTATTCAAAAGAACATAATTTAGCAGTAGAGGGCGTGGCTGTAGATGCAAAGAGGGAGCTTACAACACTGAAGCAACGTCACTGCGTGTGCGTTTTTCAGAGTGTACCAGTCCATGGTAATGTTGACAACCCACTTCAATTTGGTCATGTAAGTTGAACACAAAGCACATGTTTCATAGGCAAGCTGAGACAATAACGACGCATTATCTCAAGTGAAGAAAGGGTGATGAAACTACAAAGACACCTGTGTAATATGAGTCCCACACAAAACTGGGTTGAAGCTAAATTTTGTTCACACAAAGGAGTAGGGACATACATAAGGACTGCATTTTCAAAATAACAAAGAATGAGTTTGGGGAAGCATTATTTTAACATTACTGCTTATTTACAGCATATTATATCAAAACATTAGCTTTTAATTCCCAAATTAACTAGCATAATCTCCCACTACCACATTAAATTTACAGAATATTATTAGCACCACCATTATTATCATCTTCAGGGGAAGCTTCAGGCAAAACTATGCAGAAGACCAATGGTCAGCACCCCTGGGCTCCCCCTTTAACTGCTTCTCCGCTTCAGTCATGGTTGCGCTCCCACTCGGGGCTCAGAGATACCACCATCTCCCTTACAATCCCCTGTGGACATCTGCTCTAGGAAAAACAAACACAAGTATTCACATTGAGGTGCTAAAATGTGAGAAGATTAATTTAATCTCTCTCTGTGCAGAGCGTTCACATTATCACTGGGGGCAGAGACTTAACAAACAGAAGGGCATTGACTGGAATGTTGAGGCTTCAGCTTGTTCAGAGAAGGAACAGCACTGGCAGAGGTTGCTCCTCCCCTCAGCCTTGAGCTGACATCATGGACAGGACATAGTCATCTGCTGTACCTAATGCCTTCATCATTTCTCATCTGGATTGTGAGAATAGCCTTCTGGCTGGTCTTTTCATTTTTAAGTCTTTAACCATAACAGGACCTAGTAAACTGAAAACTATGTAAGCATATATGTCAGAATAATATTTTAATTACTGCCTCATTCAATTGCTCCAGAATTCTCAAGAGTTTCTTTCTAACTGTCCATGAGGACAAATTGGAGTGTTTTGACCTACTGACAGTTGAAGTTTCTTCTTCAACTAGTTGAATCGCCCTCTCATTCTAACTCATTTCTCTACACTGTCCTAAGCCAACACTTACCCCCTAAGTTCCACTGTTCCCCTATGCAGTCATGTTCTACATAATGACAAAATGATCAATTGTATGTATGCTAGTGGGCTCGTAAGATTATAATGCAGTTGAAAAATTCCTATTGCCTAGTCGCATCATAGCCATTGTAATATTGTAGTGTGAGGCATCACTTAAGTATCTGTGGTGATGCTGGTGCAAACAAACCTACTGTGCTGCCAATAGTATAAAAGTATAGCACATACAATGATGTAGAGTACATACTTTTTTTTTTTAAAGATTTTATTTATTTATTTTAGAGAGAGAGGAAGGGAGGGAGACAGAGAGGGAGAGAAACATCAATGTATGGTTGCCTCTCACGTGGCCCCCACTGGGGACCTGGCCTGCAACCCAGGCATGTGCCCTGACGGGGAATCGAACCGGGACCATTTGGTTCCCAGCCCGCGCTCAATCCACTGAGCTACACCAGCCAGGGCTAGAGTACATACTTTTTGATGATGATAATAAATGACTGTGTTGCTGGTTTGTGTACTTATTATACTGTACTTTTATCATTACTGTGGAGTGTATTCCTTCTGCTTATTAAAATAAAATTTGCTGCAAGCGAGTATGTTACGTTATGCCAGCAGCCGTCTCAAACATCTCATGTTTACAGTCTCTTGATTGCATCATTTTCTCTGTGCTTGATTTAATCCCACGTTGTTTTGTTCATCAGGGCCCCTGAGCATATAAAATCTACTGCTAATGTTGCCAGTAAGAGGCCAAATCAAGTGATTGACCTGGAAACAAAATTAAGAGTGAGTAAGGACTATAAAGATAGAAGATTAGTGACAGTGCAATACTTGCTCGTCAGTCAGGCAAGTCCCATTCCACCACAGCTACAACCTTGAAGATCAAGAACAAAATAACAGAAACTGTTAAAGGATCTGCTTCATTGAAGACGATCAAACTAACAAAAATTTGAGAAGGGTCTGTATCAGGCATGGAGAAACTTCTAAAGACCTGGACTAAAGAGCAGACATAGAGGTGTATCCTTCTCAGCACCATGAGGATCATGGCCAAAGCATAAAGGTTGTTTGTGATACTGAAAAAAAAAGCTGGACTCAACCTCAGTCTTGAATTTACTGTTAGCTCTGGGTGGTTTAATTGATTGAGAATCATTATTCGTTATATCATGTGAAAGCGAGCATTGAGTCTGCTAATGCTGATGTGAAGGCAGCTGAAGAATCACTGAAAATTCTAGATAAGCTGATAGTGGAAGAAAATTATTTGCCAGAGCAAATATTCAATATGCATGAAACCTCCCTGTTCTAGAAACAGATGCCTGGAAGGACTTTCATCCAAAAGGCAGTTAAGTCAATGCCAGGTTTCAAGGCTTTTAGGGGCAGGATAATAGTCTTGCTTGAGGGCAACACTGCAGGCTATGAATTGAAACCGTTTGTGATCTGGCACAGGAGAACCCCAGGGCCTTCAAGTGCATCAGTAAGTGCTCACTGCTGGTGTCCTGCAGGAGCAAACCTGAGTGTGGATGAGGAACTAATGAGCTGCTGGAATTGGAACAGGAGCGTATAGCTGAAGAAGAGGTAAGAGAAAAGAACTGCAAGAGAAGAAAAAGAAGAGCCCCCAAGTAAATTCACAGTGAAGGGTTTAGCAGAAGCTTTTGCAGACCTTAGTAAGTTCCTTAAAAAATTTGAAAATGTAGAACCCAACACTAAAAGGTTTCCGTTAATAGAAACAAATATTCATGGTGCATTATCTGCTTGCAAGTAGATCTAGAATGAAAAAAAGAAAAAAAAAACAAGCAAAACACCATGGACATTTTTCTGAAAAGAATTGCACTTCTTCAAGCAGAGCCTCAGACAGGTTCTTCTGTCGGGGAGGGGGCGGGGCCCAGGAGAAGGCATTGCTGTCATAGGAGGTGACAGCTCCGTGTGTGTCTTAGTTTTTAGCAAAAACGTTTAAAAATTAGAAAAATTAAAAATAGATAAAAATCTTGCAGAATAAGCTTTATAGGGCAGAAAGAAAATATTTTTGTACAGCTGTACGATGCGTGTTGTTTTAAGCTAAGTGTTATTACAAAACAGTTGAAAGTTAAAAATGTAAAAGTTTATAAAGTAAAAGTGTTTCAGTAAGCTAAGGTTAATATATTATTGAAGAAAGAAACATTAAAAAAATAAATTTAGTGTCGCCTAAGTATACAGTATTTATAAAGTTTACAGTAGTGTGATGTCTTAGGCCTTCACATTCACTCATCACTTGCTCACTGACTTGCCCAGAGCAACTTCCAGTCCTGCAAGCTCTATTCATGGTAAGAGTAGGGGTACCATTTTTATCTTTTATACTGTCTTTTTACTGTATTTTTCAATGTTTAGATGCATAGATACTTACCAATGTACCACAGTTGCCTGCACTATTCAGTACAGTAATGTTGTGCAGGTTTGTAGCCTAGGAGCAGACAGGCTCCATTGTAGGGACTGGGTATACAGTAGGCTATCCCATGTAGGTTTGGGTAAGTGCACGACATGGTGGTGCACAACGACAAAATCACCTAATGACGCATTTTTCAGAATGTATCCCATCGTTAAGTGACTCACGACTACAGTTTCAAGCTTGCCATCCTCTCCTCTGATCTGCATCTGTTATTTTAGAATATAGACTCAGTTTTGCTCAACCATCTTTTCTTTTTAACCTTACTCATCCTGATCTCTCACATTTTCAGTACAATTTCATTGTTTTCTGCAAGTTTTATGGCTTGTTATGAGGTATTTCCTGGTGTATTGTTTTGGCTGCGCTATTTTTAATATCATTATTGGCTAGCAGTTCTTAGTAAACAAGGAATAACCAACATTGTCTTGATCACTTCCTTTTGTAGAACCCTTACTACATGCTGATACCTTTTGTACATTATTAGAATTCCACCAGGTAGTGGTCTTTATTCCCACTTCGTAAATGAGAAAAGTGAGGCAAGAAGAGATTAGGAACCTAAATAGAGCCAGTAAGTGCAGAGCAGGGATTTTAGTCCTACTCTCTTTGTTGCAACACTGCCTCTCTGTCACTTTCATATTATTCACATGGCACTGGTCTGTGTAGGGAAAGGGCTTGCTTTTGTTGTCAAGAATTTCTTTTATGAGCCTTGAAAGCCTAGTAAACATGGCTTTCTTAGGACTTGCCCTTTAAAATTAAAAACAGAAGATTTAGATACTATTAATGTGACAGGCATTTGCAAGCACTGCTTAATTCACCTCACATCAGTCTCTGGTCACATGACAGTAATATAATTTCACCCGATTACAGCCACACAAGAAACTGACAACGTGATGCCCTGGGAACTGAGTCCCACAGTTAAATTCTTCAGCACTCATTTTGAAGATTTATGCTATCATGTCATTAAAACATATCCCATAGCATCAAAAATACACATTTTTTTATCGTAGTTATTATACATTTCTATTTATTGACCACCTATATGTGTACAGTCAGACTTGTCTGGGTAAAGCATAGCATAGACTAGGAGATAAAATTAAAAGGAATAAAATGTAACACTTTAATTGCATTTGTGGCCAAGGGACCTACATTATACAGCAACCGGCATGTAATAGTGTACTTCATGTTCCATGATTTACCTTGCTGATAATTGCTTTGCACTCCTAATAAATTAACCCACAGAAAATCCATTCATCTGCATCTTCTTTTTATGCAGAGCTAGAGGAAAAAGGACCAGTATAGCAATTTGAGTGGCAATCATGCACTGATTGTAGCAAAGAAAGTAGCATGGTGAGAGTCTTAAGCATTCTGAAAGCATTTCTTTGTAAGAAAAGAGGAAGGAAAAGAGTAAGGGCTTTTGTTAATTAAGTTCTGTTTCTTTAGTATTATTTGCTATGGAGAATATATTATATTCTAGGTTAAAAATTCTTGTTTAATACAGTACATTTCCAGCCAGATATTTTATATTGATATCATTAATTTATTTTATTTAAATATTCATAGAAAATTCTCATTGTTATGTTTAGGATTCCTGGAAAGAAAGTCTGTATAAACATATTATTGTATTCCTATGGGATTTCCTCCATAAATATCATTTCATAGTAAATCTCACTTTTAAGCTGCCCAGTCTTTTGTAAGACTCTGTAATCAAAATAATTTTAATATATTTTCTACTTTGATTCTAATACTTTACATACTTTCAGTACTTCATGTTCTGCCTGTGTCTTGATATCATGTAGCTTACTTGTTTCTCACGGTCAACATGGCGGAGCCAGAAGGATGTGGAAGGAGCAAGGAGACAGGCTTTCCAGCTTCCCCTGCCACTACATTGGGTATAATATTGGTCTTATTGTTTTACTTATCTGAATCTTAATTATCTATATATTTTAAAAGGGGATTATAGGAGATGATTTGTAAGGTCCTTTACAAATTCCGGGATCAGCAGAAAAGAATATTGTGTGTGATTAAGGTTCATGGAATAAATTAGCATCCCAGTTTCATAAAGGTGGGTAGGTGGGAAGAGAAGGACAAGAGCTAGTTCTGCTTCAGTGATGTGGCAAACTTAATGCCCCGACCGATCTGACTGCAGGGGACAACTAAAAATGCTGCTCAGTATAGTTTTTTAAAAGGCTGTTTAGATGCATCAATAGACTAGTAAGAAAATAAAGAATTCCACTGGTGTAGTGTTTTAAGATAAAATACAGGAACTTGAATTGTATTTGAATTTTAGATAAACAATGAATATTTTTTCAGTATGAGTATGTATCCAATATTGCATGCAATATACTTTTACTAAAAAAGCAATTTGTTGTTTATCTAAAACTCAAATTTATTTGGACATTCTGTATTTTTATTTGCAAAATTGGACAACCTGCTCAGAGTTTAAAAATTAGATGAAAGCAGGAATACGAAGAAGTAAATTAGAACTGAAGATGATTTTACAAATGACGGTATCGGTTGAATCCAGATGACCTTGAGCTTCGGCTTTTCTATTCCCACTGAAGAGAGGGGTGGGGAAGAGAATCTAATAGGAGATCCACTGAATAAAATTAGGATCCCACAAGGCTACATCCTCACTGGGGAGGTAACTGGAGTTAAACTTGGTCCATGTTCTGGATTGTATGTGTAGAAGAGGGTAACATTGATAACAATCAAAATTCCCCATCTCAAACCTTAGTGTTGGCTGGAGGAAAGGGAGGAGGTCCATGCTGAGAGTTTATATTTGAGTTATATACCTTGATGTTCTTAACAAACTCAGATCAATAATTTAACCAGGCATCTGTAAGAAGCAAAGGCAAATCCCTTGGGAAAAATCTCACATTTAACCTAGGTCTCAAAGAATCCCTACATATTAACATTCAAGGAATGTAAGTCAGTCCACATACAAGCATAACTAAACATACAAAGTGATATGATGCTATGAATGAGAGTCAGCAGAAACAAAGTTTGGTAGAGTCCTAAAGCCTTTAAATATTGGAATTATCAGACAGAATAAAATATATACCATCAATATGCTTAAGGAGATATAAAGGAGACTGAAAAGGCACAAAAGTCTTAACAATGATCAAGCAGATTTTTTAAAAAAATGAAGTGATTTTTAGAAAAAATGTGCAATATTTGAAATTAAATATTCAACAAATTTGGTACAAGCAAGATTACATTTATACATGTTAAGCTGTATAACTTTGTGATATATTTGAAGAGTATTTATAATATAGAAAATGGAAAATAAGAAAGATAGTTTAAAAGAAATTGGAGCTCTTAAGGAAAGGAGAAAGAAAATAAAGGAGAGGCAATCATAAAAAAAATAATAACTGAGAATTTTCCAGAACTCTTTAAGGTCACCAATCTTTACAGTCAGAGATAATAACAAATGCCACAGGATACTTAAATTCACCTCGAAAGACTTTAGAGGACAAATTCACGAGAGCAGAGACAACCAAAAGATATTAAAAGTGGACAAAAGATTATACATAAAGAAATAACCAGTAGTCAACAATATTGTAATACCTATGTATGGTGCCAGGCGCAGTTCTTGAAATACTGGCGGATCACTTTTTAAAGTATATGGTTGTCTAATCGCTATGCTGTCCACCTGAAACTAATACAAAATAATGTTGAATGCAAATTGTAGTTGAAAAATAAAATTAAACAGTAACCAGATAAATAAAAGTCAAAAGAAAGTTGAGATAGTTCTATTAATGTCAGATAAAATGCCCATTGAATTAAATTGTTAACAGTGATAAAGGATGATTCTGCAATAATAACAATTTCTAGTTATCTAAGTCTATCATTACAATAGGAGATTTAAAATCATATCACTTAGTAATTGTTAGATCAAGCAGATATAACAATCACTAAAGATAGAGAAGATCTAAAAAGTGGAGCTTACAACTGTTACCCTGTATATATCTCAAGTATTCATAGAAAAAAAAATGGACCATATACTGGGCCCTAAAATAAGGCTCAACAAATTTCAAAGAATTGAGGTCATTGAGATCATTTTATTGACCACAAATAACTTAGAAACTAGAAAAAAACTACACCCAACTACAGATATTTGAAGATCAAGCAATATTTTATAATAAAAGCATGGGTTAACTGAGACATTATGGTTTGACTTTGGGTGGTGGGTACATGATGCAATAGACAGATCATGACATCATAGAAATGTCCACTTGAAACCTAAATGGGCTTATCAACCAATGTCACCCCATAAATTTAATAAAAATGAACTGGATATATTAAAAAACTGACACATTGCCCTGGCTGGTGTGGCTCAGTGGATTGAGTGCCCACTTGCAATCCAAATGGTCGCCGGTTCCATTCCTAGTTAGGGCACAAGACTGGGTTGTGGGCCAGGACCCCAGTAGGGGGTGTGAGAGGCAACCGCACATTGATGTTTCTCTCCTGCTCTTTCTCCCTCCCTTCTCCTCTCTCTAAAAGTAAATAAATAAATAAATAAAGTCTTAAAAATACTGATACATTGTAATAAGATTAGAGAATATTTAGGACTGAACAAAATAAAAAATAGTATATGTCATTACTTATGGGATATAGCAAAATTGATACTTAGAGATAAATTTATAGTTTTATTTTTAAATTTTTACTTATTAATTTTTTAGAGAGAAAGACAGAGAAACATTGATTTGTTGTTCCACCTATTCATGCATTCATTGGTTGCATCTTGTATGTGTCCTGACAGGAGATTAAACCTGCAACCTTGGTGTATTGGATGACGCTCTAACCAACTAACTACCCAGATAGGGCTGGAAATTTTATAGTTTTAAATGCTTACATCAAAATATAGAATAAAAAATATAGAACACTAATGAGCTTAGTTTTAACTTATGACTATACAAGGAAAAAGCCAATATAATCTAAAAGTATTGATCAAATGGAAATTATAATAAATGGAAAACAAAAGCATAATAAAATACATAAAGCCGAAAGTTCTTTGAAAAGACTCCACTGAGATATGACTTCACACTGATCAGAATGGCCATCATTTATAAATCAACAAACAACAAACGCTGGTGAGGATGTGGAGAAAAGGGAACCCTACTGCAGTATTGGTCGGTCTGCAGACTGGTGCAGCCACAGTGGAAAACCTTTGGAATTTTCTCAGAAAACTAAAAATGGAACTGTCTTTTGGCTTGGCAATTGCACTGCTGAGATTATACCCCAAGAACCCTGAAACAAAGGAACTTATGTTCATAGCAGTTCAGTTTACAATAGCTAAGTGCTGGAAGCCACCTAAGTTCCCATCAGCAAATGAGTGGATCAAAAAACTGGTACATTTACACAATGGAATACTAAGCAGCAGAGAGAAAGAAGGAGTTTCTGCCCTTCATGACAGCATGGATGGAACTAGAGAGCATTATGCTAAATGAAATAAGCCAAGTAGCAAAAGACAAATATTATATGATCTCACCTATAAGTGGAAACTAATCAACAAAACAAACAAATGAGCAAAATAGAACCAGAGACTTGGAAATAAAGAACAAAATGACAGTGATGAGAGGAGAGGGGGAGGAGGATAATGGGGGAAAGAAGGGGAAGGGGCAAGCAAAGACACATGAAAGGAGTACTCAAGGGCACAGACAATGGAGAAGTGAGGGGGTTGATTTAGGGGTGAGCAATGGGGAAAAAGGCGGGACAACTTTAATTGAACAACAGTAAATTAAAAAAATAAAAAGACTCCACTGGCCAAATCGATAAAAAAAAAAAAAAAACAAAAATAATTTAGGAATAAGAAAACATTACTACAGTGTGTGCAAACATTCAAAGAATAATAAACATTATTCCAGTGTTGAAGACTTATTAAAATTTGAAAAATTTCCCAAAATACAATTTACCATAATTAATACAATAACATATAATGATAACTGTACAACAGTGAAAAAAATTAAGTCAGTATTTAAAAACCTCTTCTCTCTATACACACACACGGCCCAAATGAAACATTAACCCAGATGGTTTACCAGTGAAGTTTATATGCCATTCAAGAAATAAATTATTCCAAGTCCATACACACTAATATAGGAAATAGAAAAAGCCTCATCTTGTTTTTAGAGATGACTATCTTCTAAACAAAATATTGATAAATGAATCACAGTATATCAAGAGGCATTTTTCCAACTACAAGGAATGCAAGGCTGGTTTTACATGAAAAATCTAACTTGTAATTTATCATACTAGTAAATAAAAGAAGGATATGTTATCATCTCAATAAAAGGACAGAAAAGTTTTTGATCAAATTTAGAATATATTATAAAATTTGTAACAAACTAAAAGTTGATAAAGTTCATCTTTAATAAATATATGCTATCAACAGGTGAATAAATAAACATATTGTGCTATAGCCGTAGAATGGAATGTTGTCAGCAATAAAAAGGAATGAACTATTTTTTTTTAAACTATATTTTATTGATTATGCTGTTACAGTTGCCCCATTTCCCCCCTTCACTCCCCCCTCCCCCTTACCCCCCTTTCCCCTCCCTTTAGTTTTGTCCATAGGTCCTACACATAAGTCCTTCTGCTCCTGTACTTCCTATACTGTTCTAACCTCCCCTTGTCTGTTGTCTACCTCCCATTTATGCTA
>PVJI01021774.1:0-26462 GCA_004026765.1 Micronycteris hirsuta
TGGCCCCCACCGGGGACCTGGCCCGCAACCCAGGCATGTGCCCCGACTGGGAATTGAACCGGGACCCTCTGGTTCCCAGCCCGCGCTCAATCCACTGAGCTACACCAGCCGGGCCAGTAATTTTTATATATTTATTTATTTATTTATTTTCAGAGAGAGAAGGGAGGGAGAAAGAGCAATGTATGGTTGCCTCTCATATGGCCCTCACTGGGGACCCGACCCGCAACCCAGGCATGTGCCCCGACTGGGAATCGAACCGGGACCCCTTGGTTCCCAGCCCGCGCTCAATCCACTGAGCCACACCAGCCAGGGCAGGACTTCAATCATTTTAAAGCTGGTGCCACATGTGATTTATCACATCCTGAGCCATCGCCACTTCCAACTGGGTCACAGCCCCTCCTCTCTCAACTGTTCTTGTCAATGAGTTGGGAAAACGGATGCCCAAAGGCAACCCTCCTGAGGAAAGTCCTGAGGATTTCAGGAAGTAGGGCATGGGCAGAAATGGTGCCAGAGGCAGGGGGTGTGGAGGCAGTGCAGTGCCATGGTGCACAGGGGGTCAGCAGCCCTAATATTGAGAACCCCAGAATTACCAAATCTGCTGGCACGCAGACGCTTTTCTCTGTGACCAACACAGCACCAGAAAGGCCTTTTCTCCCGGGAATTGTTTAGGGACCATTCACTAAGGACCACACCTTACACCGGAGGCACAGGTGAAAAGGATATTAAAAAACCACACTTGAGGCCCAGCTGGTGTAGCTCAGTGGATTGAGCGCGGGCTGGGAACCAGAGGGTCCCGGTTCGATTCCCAATCGGGGCACATGCCTGGGTTGCGGGCCAGGACCCCAGTGGGGACCATGTGAGAGGCAACCATACATTGCTCTGTCTCCCTCCCTTCTCCTCTCTCTGAAAATAAATAAATAAAATCTTAAAAAAAAACCACACACTTGAGCTTTTCCTGCTTCAATCTGGAGTCACTTCAGTACAAGCCTCCACACCTAACTCTGAGGCAGCAAAGGAAATAATATGAGGATCCTGTCCGTACTGTGTTCACAATCCAATAAGGACTTGGAACAGGCTCATGGAATCGGCATTTCAGAGGCCAGGAGGTCAGCACAGCTGAAGCCAACACCACAGTCTCTCAGCCCGCACCCAAGCCTCCTGCTGGACGGGCAGGCATGTCATGGTGACTGTCATTCGCCGGTGTTCTTGGGGCTAAGTAGGAGGGTCTGGT
Organism: Micronycteris hirsuta; assembly: GCA_004026765.1. Taxonomy (NCBI): domain Eukaryota; kingdom Metazoa; phylum Chordata; class Mammalia; order Chiroptera; family Phyllostomidae; genus Micronycteris; species Micronycteris hirsuta. Next base: position 1,232 of record PVJI01021774.1, read on the forward strand.
GTACCCCTACATTCAGGTGTAAGGGTCTAAGGGCAGACAAACGACGGTGACCATGACAATGCAGGCTACACGGGACCCAAACAGCAGTCAGGAATAGAGAGACCCTCTCCGTGTGATAGGTACAGATGTATAGGCATGTACTTAACATCACTATATATATATATGTATACATACATACACACAAATATGCAGACATATACAGATACATACAGAATACATGCATGCAGTTACAGTAAGATAATGATAGACCACTATCTGCAGATGGAAAGGAGTGAGGGGAGCTACATGCAACATGGATCAATATTAAAAATTACATGAAAAAGACAAAACCTATACAATTAAAGAGTAGGCAAAACTATAGAAAACCGTATCCCTAGAGCTTAGCTATGCGATCACAAGGAATCAACGGCAGAGAACGGCAGGGAGGGTTTGTCTCCGTTGGAAGAGGGGGCCGAGACTGGGAAGGGACACCTGGTATGTGGAGAAGCCCCTATTTCTTCACTGGGGAGGGAGTCTAAGGCACTGAGCCTGCTCGTGTGGCGTCTGTGTGTGAGATGGAAGATTCCATGGAAGCAAGAGCACGTGCTCAGTCGGTCCTGGAAGATCCCGCTGCACTCACACCCTGGGCTCTACCCCGCGCCCAACAAGCCCAGGCTCTGCTCAGAAGCGCACCTGCTCTCCCGGGCCCAGGAGGACCTCGGTACCCCTCAGTATCGGCCACTGGGCTGCAAAATGCAAAGTAGGAAGCAGAGCCAAACGAACATAAAGGCTGTTTACCACGTCTGGACTGCTCAGTCCCCTTGGTGCCCAGCCTGTCTCTCTGGCTGGAGCCCGGTAACCACAGGATGACTCGGAGAAACCAGCCCTGCCTGTTGCCTGGGTTCCAACCAACCCACAAGCCCTGGGATTTTCTGCATCACCTTCCTCCCGCTGCCTTACCAGGGAAATTAGCAGGGCTCTTCGCAGGCTAACAGCGGACACTTCTGAAGCGCACGCAGACGTGGTCCCCGGCTCCCTTGGCAGCAATGCTTTCTGCGAGGAGCTACCCTCCGCAGGACCCGTCTTTTTCAAGCGTATAAAAGCATGCACCTGCTGCCTAACTAATTCCCTGAGCAAGCTCAGGGAAAACTGCATGCACCTGTTTAAGATCACTTCTTAAGGGGCTGGAGAGAAGTATTCCAAGTCATGAAAGGCAAGGACCTACATCCAAGAATACTCTATGCAGCAAAACTTTCATTTAGAATGGAAAGACAGATAAAATGCTTCTCAAATAAGGTCAAGTTCAAGGAGTTCATCATCACCCAGCCTTTATTATATGAAATGTGAAAGGGATTTATATAAGGCATGGAGGGATATCAACAGGGGAGTGGGAGGGGGAGAGAGGGGGAAAAGGGGCAGAGAATAAGTAGCATAGATGGTAGGTAGAAAACAGACAGGGGGAGGTTAAGAATAGTATAGGAAATGTAGAAGCCAAAGGACTTATGTGTATGACCTATGGACAAAAACTAAAGGGCGGGGAATGGGGGGTGGGGGTGGAGGGGAAGAAAGGGGGGAAATGGGACAACTGTAATAGCATAATCAATAAAATATACTAAAAAAATAGGTAAAAAAAAAAAGATGACTTCTTAAAGGGCTGCTTCAGAAGCCTGCACGAGGCTGTTCAGTTCCATTGACTTTGGGTCAGGCCCTGTCATGCATTAAGTAGGAAGAGTCTTGGGCAGGTGGGATGTTGTCCCATCTCTGGATCTATGCTACCCCCAGAGCTTGTGCATGTCCCACCAGGCAAATCCTGGGGTGTCTCTCTTCTACGGCCTTGAAGCCCTTCCGAGGTGGGAAGGGAAGCTAGGACACCTGTAACGCGTGCCCGTTAACTCCCTCCTGCCTGGAAAGGTGCCACACCTGCCCCAGCAATTCTTCCACAGCTTCGCCTTAGAACGTAACTACAGAGCGTTAGCTAGCCCGGGGGTCTCCAAGCTGAGCTCTGCTGTTGGGACTTGGGGTTTGGTAAGCAACCTAGTCCAGTGCTTGTCAAACTGTCAGCTCTGAGGTGGGGGCTCAGACTTGCATGCCTAACAAGACCTGGGGGGATGCCAGTGGTGTTGGGCCTCAGACCTCACATGGAGTGACAAAGCCCTGGCGTACCGCTTAGGGACACAGGCTCGCCAGGGGGCCATCTCTAGACAGAATCCCGGTTTTAGCCGCGGTGGGACCTTGGATGAGTTCTTTCCCTCCGGAGTTGAGTCAATGACTAACCCACTCCCTGACTCCCCTTGAAGGAGTTGCAGTCTGTACAGCACTCACTTACGTATTAAATCAGCATTCAGCTCCACATGCTCAGATTTGGGGCATTGCCGTGATTTTCTCTACCCCAGGTAAGTGAAGCCCAGTCCCACTGGTTGGCTGTTCCTTTTCAAAAAGGTGCTGCTTTCACGTCAGCCCTGAAAGTTCCTATCAAGGACCCCAAAGCAGTGAATTAGAAACCCTGGGTGGGTAGTTGTACTGTTTTTACAAGCCCTGGTGCACACTCTGCTGGGGGAGGGACTGCTGCCTTTGCCAGAGATGGGTAGAGAAAGGTCGAGCGGAACCACTGGAGAAAAGCAAACATCCAAAAAGGAGGAAGGGGCTGCTAACGTATGGGATTACATCGTAAATGAAGTGACAATTGCTTTAGCAGTATCAAAACTGGCTTGTGCAGGATTAGTGAGTAAGTCTTGGCCTGTAGAAACGGCACAGCCCAGTCTGATGCTCATCTCAGAGTGGACTGATACGTGTACTTCGCGAGGGCTTCAACGAGTCTCTGTTTTCATGTGCAATGCAAAAAAAAAAAAAATGTGTCCGATACTCAGAAAAGCTTCCTAAGCATCCGTAGCAGCGAGAGGAGGTGGGGAGCCAGCCAGGATGTGCGCAGGTGGAGGGTGAAGCCCGAGGGGCGCGAGGGGTCAGATTCCTGATACCAAAGAGAAAGTGCCCTCAGTGATGGCAAAAGGGGCAGCAACACCTCTGCAGGGGATTCTGACGTCTGTACTCAGCTTCATCAACGTGGAGAACGACACACAGATCAGGTCGTTAAAATGCAGAAGGACGGAGCTGAGAGCCAGGCAGAGATGTGCTGTGTCCCTTGGAAAGGGGGGGTGCAGGGGGGAGAAAGGGGACCTTTACAGAAAGCCTGATTTCCCGCACGGTCACACACGAGACGAACGGCCCCGCGCCGAGAGCTGGTGCAGAGCCGCGCGGTCTTTCACGGTAAAAAGCTCCGGACGCGCGGGCCGAGGAGCCGTCTCCGCGCTTTCTGGGAGAGTGTCCCTGGGAAAGGGGCGAGAATGCAAAGAAAACTGATCCAAACAAACAAACAAACAAAGTGAACTCCTTTTAACGAACGGAGTCTCATTCAAATAGAGACAAAAGGACGAATGTTGTTATCAAACCTAGTGAAAAAAATAAATCCCATTTTGAAAAATACATTTCAAAGCACAAAGCGAGCGTTTAAAAGGACGGCACACGCACAGATCTGCTCACAGATGATTTCTGTAGCCGTAGAATTAATGAAAAAAAGCAGTTTCACGTTGCTCTGGGTAAAATCAAAGGCTCTCTACAGGCCGTGTTTGGAAGGCCAGCACGAAAGGGAGAAAGTAACAGATAAGGGGGGTGAATGTGGACTTTTAAACTCTGTATTATACACGGGCTTCTAGGACTGTAGATGCAAATTCTCATTTTCAAGATAAAAATCCTGACTACAATAAAGAACGAGTAGGAAACGTGTAGGTTTCGCGGGACCGCGGAGACGGAAACGCTTTGGGGAGACACGCGGACCCCCCGAGTCCCCCAAAGTCCCGCGCAGACGGGGGCTCGAGCCGCGGAGCCCCCCCACGGTCGCGGGCAGGATTGGCCCCGCGGGCCGCCGTCCACTCTCAGTTACGTCATCCTCCCAGAGTGCCCCGCGGGCGGGTCAGCGACGCCGGATGATGACGTACTTCCGCCGGGCTACCATGCTGAGCGCGCTGTGATAGCCACAAAGGCGGAAACTGGAGGAAAACTTCCTAAAGCAATTTTAGCTTTCAAAGATGGCTACGTTAGTCGCGAAAAACGCTTAGGAATTATTAGTTACTTAAAACGCATTCCCACAGATTAGCCCCAAAACACGCATTTAAAAAAGACAACATGTCCCTTTCAAAACCGTGACCGTTGAATCATTTAAGGGGAAAAAACCCATCATTTAGAAGGAATTGTCCTTATTTTCGTTATATTCCTAGTTTTGGAAGTGCCTGGCCTTCCAATATTGGTCCTTAATTAAACTTTCCAGCTTGGCACATAACTTCCTGCCGAACAAACGCATGTGCCGCCGGACACGGTTAGTACAACGCCCATTATGTGACCTGTCTGCAGTCACACAGATCCACGCACAATGAAGGTATTAAATGCAGATTCGAACAGGAAAAGGCTAAACAGAAAAGACACGCCGATGCTGCAAGGGGTGGCTGCACCCCCCGGAGAGCCAAGGTGGGCTTTCGTTTCCTCATTTTGGAATTGGTTATTGTTTTGGTTTGTAACAATTAGCACACGCGCTTCCTCTAAAAATAAATTCAGCACGGCCAAATGGACAGCATAAACAAACCTATGTCTCTATTTTTAAAAAACTGGAAATAGTTGAAGACCCTTCATTCCTCAGTAGGACTGGGTTTTTCCTGTTGGAATCACTTCCTGCTCCCCACTCAACGCTCCGGTCATCCTAATAGTTTCTACCCTTGCGTTAAAAATTAAGTCCACTTCCGTTTAATGAACAAAGAAATGAAGAACTATTAATATCTTTGGAGGTGGTTGGTGTACGAAATGCTCACATGGAGGAATGCAACAAAGAAGCACTTTTGCCACATTTGTAAGATCCCAATGAAGTGGGCGGGGGGAGACCGGGTCGACCCGGGGGGAGGGGGATCCGTGAGCAGAAGAGCGAGCTCAGTGCCTGCTGCAGAGGGAGGAGGGGGCGCCACGCACAGTGGGGGGGGGGGGACAAGAGAGGTTCAGGAGCTACTTGAAAGAATTCTGAAACGTATTTATTTCAAAAGTTGGCCCGAAAATGTCAAAACCCTTTTTTTTTCTTTTTACCACTTACACACTATTTACTTGATGGAAAGCCTCCTTGGGGTGCATAGGCTGTTTTACGCAGCTGATCTCCACTTTGTTCCCACTGCCTTCAGTGGGGACTGGGTCTCTAGGCTGGAGCCTCGGCTCAATTGCTGCTGCTGCTGCTGTTGGTTTGTTTTCTTCCGGAATCATAGAAAACTCTTATTTTTAATTTCTTTTCTGGTGGCTCTTTCTTGGATTCTTCGTTTTGCAATATTATACCTATAAGGGAACCAGCATCCTCAAATCACTGAGACAAATCCTCCAATATCACAAGATCTTCTAATCCTACCAGTTAACAAAAAAGGTGTCCAAGATCAGCCACCACGGAGCCTAAAACCATTTAATACCGAGACCTGGGCACAGTGTTTTCAACGTCTGAAAGTCCTAGGAGCTTAAAGGACTTCTCCTTTTGGGGTGCTTCCCCAGGGCCATGGGACAAGTCCATACAAGAGCACTGTTAAAAGGCAAAATTCAGCTGTTTCACGTGACTCTAGAAACTCAGGTGAAATGTTGTCCCACGCAAGCAAATGTTCTTGAAATGGTGTGATGGGATTTTTTTAAAAAAGAAAAATACCAAACACAAGACAAAAACCTAAAATTAAACTTTATGAAAATGGTATTCCCACTCAAGTAAATGACGCATAATAGCGTCAACATAATTTTTACAGTATTTGAAAATTAAGGTAAACCAAATTAGATGAAAATAAAAACAGTATTACAAAGGTTTATAAGTGGCATTTTACATAGTATCCATATTAAACAAAAAGCCTATGGAAGTACAAAAAAAAACCCCACCACTTTATTTTTCTGAGTAAAAGTTAATTTCTCCATTCTGAAATTCTAAAATCAAAACGCACACATCCTCCTCCCTCTCCCACCGCCTCCTTGGAGGCAATCAGTCACGGAAGGATCCGGCCCGCTGCTGCGGGGTCTCCCAGACCCGCGCAAACAACACCCGGCAACTCCCCCAACGGAACGATCGCGCGCAACCCAGCGAGGCAGAGCCCGGGGGCAGAGGGAGGTTGCACCAGGCCCCGCCCCTCACGCGGCGCACGCACTCACAGGACCGTCATGGCGGCCGCCACGGCCCGGCCGTTCACGTGACCCTCCCGCGCGCGCGGAGCAGCTCCGCAAGCTGAACAATGGCTGCAGCCCCGGGGCGGATGCGCGGGTGCCGCTCGAGCGCCGGCTCCTGGTCTCCAGCCTTCTGGACGGCACCGAAGGCTCCGGATTCCCACTGCTCGGTGGCCTGCAGCTGGTCCAGAAATAAGAATTTTAAATTAGCAGAAAATTCAAAATCGATGTACCATAAGATCTAATCTTCCCTAAAGCATGATCAATTAAATCTCAGTATGTCCGACGTGCTAAAAGGAAATCACAGACTTCCGGGCGATTTTTTTTTTTTACTCTTCTAAACATTTAAATGCTTTGTAAATTGACTTAAAATCAACAGATTTTAATGTAAACCTCAAATAACCTGGGCACAATAAGCTCCTCGTTGGGTGGGGAAAGGACAACTTATTTCTGAGAATAAAGTGGTTAAGTTGAGAGTTATATTTTCAATACAAAGAAAATGTCTTATTTTCAAACCTAAGAGTACGTTTTCAAGAAGCACAGGAAACCTGATACTTTTGACTCAGATTTCAAAGAGCTAGAAAAATAGTTAAAAGTGATCTTGTAACTGGAAAAAATGGTAACAAAATCAGTTGTTAGAATGATTCGAAATTCGTAACCAGCCCTGTTGAGATACAAAATCAGCCAAAGAAGAAAAACAAAGATGAAATTATCATTCACTGGTGAAACCACAAGAAGGTGAAAATAAAGTGATCATATTTTTTCTTAACCAGGTCAGAAAATGTTTTAAAGAACAACCTCTCAAGGAAACAGGCCACGGAATTCCTTGCACCTTACGAACTGTCTTGCCCCTGATGAGGAAGATGAACACATATAGAAAACACACACAATTATGGAGGGGTGAGCTTGACATAAGACCAGCACAACTGAGCATGTTTTACAATAAAATATGAACTGTTTGTGAGTCCACAAATGCACCTCGAACGTCGGTGTTTGTAAATGAGGTCGGTCTGCCTTCGAAGCCACTTACTTTAACAGCAGTGAACCACAGCACGTGGCATAAAAAGTGGATATGGGCCCAGTCCTCCTGCACTTTAATTGGGAATAATTCTGAGTTGTGTCCCACCCCAGAAGCAAAGCCACGTTATGTCCCAGTTCTGACTTTTTCTCCTTTCAGCCTTCTGAGGAGTGACCCCTCCTCTCACAATGCAGCGCTATCCCCAGCGCGCGGGGAGCTGTTTAATGAGGCCGACTCGTGGCCTCTTGATTTCTGGATGCCAGATGGGGCTGCAATCCTGTGAATCAAGTGAAGTTTCCATTCCTGAATCAAGATGGATGAAGGCATGAAAGTAATGTGTGCATGGAATATTCATGGGCTGGTTTGATATCCTGTTCAGGAATTTTTTAAAGGTTTTATTTATTTTTAGAGAGGAGAAGTGAGGGAGAAAGAGAGGGAGAGAAATCAGTGTGTGGTTGCCTCTCACATGGCCCCCACTGGGGACCCGGCCTGCAACCCAGGCATGTGCCCTGGCTGGGAATCGAACTGGCAACCGTTTGGTTCGCAGCCCGCGCTCAATCCACTGAGCTACACCAGTCAGGGTGTGTACAGGAAAGTCTTAAGTGGACAAAGAGAATGGTGCAAACTATGAACCACAACTGTGCAGGGCCTCTCCCTTGGCCTTTAAGATGTTTTCTTTTTTTCCCCTCTGCCAAACTTTATACTCTTTTGCCTACACAGACTCTCAAAAACCAAGGACTTCAAATTAGGAGCTTGTCAGACACCAAGAAACCAGACTTTTCCATTTAAAGTCACACAGGTGGCATTCCTATGAAAAGGATGTCAAATGAATGTATAAGAACAGCATAAAAATCAAGTAATTACAGTCACAATTCAGGAGGGGCAAAGGCTAGCCCCTATAATGAACTTGATTCAGGTAGAGGAAATATTCTCTACCTGTGGTGGCTCAAATATTTTGTCATCTGTTCATACTCTCTTTCCTACCTGGGACAGAAATCCTGTTCTTATCTTTCTTGTTGTATTTTCCTTGAGTTCCTAGTATGTAAACCCTTTCTGTCTCTAGTCCTAATTTGCCTCCTCCAGGGAGCCTTCTGTGACCACTCTAAGCTAGACCACATGCCCACAGATCCTCCGAAATCCTCCAGTACTGTGCACAATCTAAACCACAGCATGTATACTATAGAAAAGGAAATCGTTTTTCTCTAGATTTCTAGGCTCTCAGATGGAGCTCTCTAAGAAAACACAGATTCACAAGAGAAAGGCCTACGGAATCATTTTTTTACATGGATATGGGAGGCCACTTTCTTCTTATGACCTGCTTCAGGGAAGAGGGTTAGAGAAACCTTCCAGCACCCACCCTTGATCAAATTCCTTCTGCTTAGCCCTGGCTGGTGTAGCTCAGTGGATTGAGCACGGGCTGGGAACCAAGTGGTCCCAGTTCGATTCCCAGTCAGGGCACATGCCTGGGTTGCGGGCAAGGTCCCCAGTGAAGGCCATGTGAGAGGCAACCATACATTGCTGTTTCTCTCCCTCTCTTTCTCCCTCCCTTCCCGTCTCTCTCTAAAAATAAAAATAAAATCTTTAAAAGAAAATTAAAAAAAAATAAAATTAAAAAAAAAATTCCTTCTGCTTAAATACTCAACATGCCAGGGTGCTGGGCAGTGTCCTGAACCCTGTCACAAACCCGAATTTAACTGCCTGTTCGTTCGTCTGAATTCCCACTCCACGGATGGCCACCACAGAACAGCAGCTTTCTCACTTTTCTAGGAAAGTGCCCCCAAGCACAGGGCAGAGATGGCTCCCCAGCCCATCGACCCCAGAGTTTTATTGTAAAAGATCAGGCATTTTTGCACCACCTCTGAGCTCGTAGCTGTTCATTTCCTGTATGTGGGAAATCAAGCTTTCTATAAAGGCCCCTTTCTCCCATCTGGACCCCCTGTTCCAAGGGACAGAAGGCACACGTTTGCATCTGTGATCACATGCCTTTGGAATGTCAGGCTAATCTTCTTTCTCCAGAACCCTCCGGACATAATCTCCCAGCGGAGCACAGACCGAGGGGCCCCTCGCTGTTATCTGGCTCCCTGCATACCATTGCTGTGAGCTGGGAATGCTGACTGGTAACTGTCCTGCCCCCACCCCTGTGCTAGAAGTTCCTGTCTGTTTTACTTTTTACCCAGCCTCAGAGATCTCCCTGCTTTGCTTTCTCCCTTCCCCCTCATCCATCCACAATGAGTTTCATGTAACCCTTTCTGCCTTCTCCTTCGATTCTGATGTGTAAAATAAGGTGAAAAACTGCCGTCTTCCTGAGCATTCTCTCAATCCCTTGAGATTTTGCTTCCCGGCAACTGCCATCACTTTGGCTCAAATACACTCGTAAAATTTCTTACAGGTTTGGACGTTTTTTGTGTCAACAGTGGTGAAATAACACCAGTCCTTCCTTCCCATGTGGTCTCGTCGATGGGGGGACCCAAGAGCTGGAAAACTTTAGTTTTAAGTAATAAGCTTAGTAGCTAATGCCTGTAAAAGCTGTTGTTTCAAGAACTGAAGGCGCGGCCCCGCGGTGACTCCAGGAGACCCGCAGGCGATGTGACCTGTGTGCCCCAGAAGGGGGACTGCAAGCCTTCAAGACGGTTCCTGAGTCTTTGTGTCCTGGCCTGAGACATTCCATGCCCCTCCCCCAGCAGCTAAAGAATTGCGGTTGTCAGCGGTTGAAAAAATGCTAGGGGAGTTGCCCGACTTCAGCTTTTATCTGATTTACCTCTTACTGAATTCCAAATGCCTTACCTACACTTTTTCCTCCTCAAAAAAAAAAAAAAAAAGAAAGAAAGAAAGAAAGAAAGAAAGAAAGAAAGAAAAAGAAAATAAAAAGGCTGGCTTGCAAGAAAATGTAAAACGGTCTTTTAGGGTACATAACCCGCCGACTTCTCAGATTGCCGGCCATCTGAATAAAGCGCCCAGAAAGATTCGGTCCCTCTCTCTGCTTTGGGGGTCTGGTGGGGACAGGCAGCAGGAGCGCTGGCGTTTCCAGGCTCCTCACCTCCTGCCCCACAAGTGCACTGTCAACTCAAGCCCTGGCCGTTCCGACTCCTCCGTGGCTTGTCCAAGTGCCAGGGCCCTTTTTGCCTTCTCACACTTGCAAATCCTTCTGTTTGCATGTCCTTTCCTTTCTAAGTTCTGTGCACTTGAAATCTTAATTTACCTTCTAAAAGTTAACTCGTTCAGCCCTGGCTGGTGTGGCTTGGTGGACTGAGTGCCAGCCTGTGAACTGAAAGGTCGCTGGTTTGACTCCCAGTCAGGGCACACACCTGGGTTACCGGGCAGGTTCCCAGTTGGTGGTGTGTGAGAAGCAACAAATTGATGTTTCTCTCTCAAATCAATATTTATCTCCCTCTCTTTCTCCCTCCCTTCACCTTTCTCTAAGAATAAGTAAGTGGAATATTTAAAAAATTAACTTGTTCATGAAACTGAGGTTGACATCTCAGGTTCGTTCTTTTAAGTTGATTCACATTTGAGTGAAATCGTACGGTGCATGTCTTTCTCTAACTGGCTTGTTTTCCTCGGTATAATAATCTCCAGGTCCACACTGTTGCAAAAAGTAATGATAGGGGACTCAAGAGTTGGGAAATTTTACTTTAAGGTAAATAGTTATAAGCCTAGTAAGTAATACGTGTGTTAAAGCGATTGTTTCAGAAACTACAGATAAGGCCCATCCTGGCTCCTGGGAGAGACGGCCCACCTCCTGGGACACTGCTGAAGACCACCGCCTGGGGACAAGTGGAGGCCTCTGGGCCTTGTGTTCCCAGGAGAGACAGACACGAGACAGACACCATCCGCTCCTGGGAAGAGCTAACTGCCCAGGGCGAGACTGCTGCAGTTTTTTTAATCTAACGTTCCCTGAATTTCAAAACCCCTCACCTCACTTTGCTCTCTGTTATAAAAACACTGGCTTAAGCCTGGCTGGTGTGGCTCAGTGGATTGAGTGCGGGCTGGGAACCAGAGGGTCCTGGTTCGATTCCCAGTCAGGGCACATGCCTGGGTTGCGGGCCAGGTCCCCAGTGAGGGCCATGTGAGAGGCAACCACACAGTGATGATTCTCTCCCTCTCTTTCCCCTTCCCTTCCCTTCTCTTTGAAAATAAATAAATAAAATCTTAAAAAAAAATACAAACGCTGGCTTGGAAAGAAAACGGAAGACCATCTGGTAGGGTATGAACCCGCCATCTTCTCGGATCACCGGCCACCTGAATAAAGCACCCTGTCTCTGCTTATTGGGTTCGGTACGTGACGGGCAGCATGAACGCTGGTGTCTTTTCCGGTTTCAGTAAGAGCTCCTTCTTTTTTACAGCCTTATGGCATTCCGTTGTGTAATACTGATGAACAAGGCAGAGCCAGAGGCGTGGACGCAGGGAACCGACCGACTGCTGTCCGAGGGGAGGGGGAGGGGATGAATGGAGGTGAAGGGTGAGCCAAAGAACACAGATGCATGACCCACGGACACAGACAACCATCGGGGGGGGGGGCCTGAGGGAAGCGGGGATGAGGGTGGGAGGTAGGGGGCAAAAAGGAGGAAAATGGGGACATCTGTAACGGACTCAATAAAAAAAAAAAGTAAAAACAAGATACAGTGGATCCTAATGACTGGTGAAAAGTCAGTCTTTTCAAATCCACCTGCTCACTAAAATCTTTTCTGACCCCCAAACCAACAGTTCTGGCACTTTGGTGGTCCAGGCAGACAAGCAAACAGTGGTGGAAGGTCCAGCCACCCTTCGAGAATGTTCCCACTGGTCTGCCCTTTGTTTCCGCACATTAACCATAAAGAACCATCTTTCCCTGATCTACTTAACGCCAGGCTGGAAGCTGGCCACGAGCTGGGTGCAGGTTTTGATCAAACGGCACTCCAGGAGCCTTCCCGCCCGGTTAGTTCTGGGGGGCCTCCAACCCGCTGGCCGCCACCAAAGAGCCCTGCGGCCCAAAACGCTCTTCTTCCTGCAATATCCCCACTGACCTTTTCTCTTAAACATATTTTATTTATTTATCTTTAGAGCGGAAGGGAGGGAGAAAGAGAGGGAGGGAAACATCGATGAAACATCAATCAGTTGCCTCTTGCACGTGCCCCAACCAGGCCTGTGCTCTGACTGGGAATCGAACCGGCAACATTTTGCTTTGTGGAAGGGCACCCAACCCACTGAGCCACACCTGTCGGGGCCCTGCTGACCTTCACAGCAAATCACACCCCTGTCTCTGGCAGCTGAGGGCTCACGTGAACGAACTGTTCTAGCCCACGCCCGCCACACGAGACAGCACAGGAAGTCCCGGATCCGTGGTACCTGCTCTGGTATCGTGAGTTCGACCCAAGCGGGTGCTGTATTCTGCCTTCCTTGTTACTGCGACCTTAGCGTCCACTTCAAACACACCCCCGGGAGTCTGCCATGCAGTCGGTGTGCTGCGGTTCTCTCGGCACACAGCTGCTTCCTCCCGGGTCCTGGTGTGTGCTGGTCCCTTGAGATCATACTCAGAGTTTACGCTAACTATGGGCCTAGTGACAAAAGAGGATGATCAGTGGTGGGACTGGGAGACAATAGGCAGCCCCGGCACTGGCGTCTGACCCGGTAACCGGGGATGTTATCCCACGGCCATCAAGCAGGAGGACGCTATTTTCAGACGACAGAGAGAAACTTCTTCTGCAGGAGGGGGGCTCGGCGTGACTTTCTGTTTCCAGAGGGTCAGTTTCAGCTGAGTGAGAACAGAGGACTATTCCAACCTCCCAAGATATCATGCTTTATTCCCACTCACCTGAAAGTGCAGTGAGACTGTGCCAGTAAATCTCGTGTTTGATATTCAGTAATATTAACGCTGCAGCTGCAAGACATGAGTTTCTTTTACAGTTGCCATGGAAGGTCTCAGCTGTTCGGACCATGGCTTCATCTGAGAATTAAGAAACCGAAGCAAGGCCATGGCCGGGTAGCTCAGTTGGTTAGAGCATTGTCTCAATAAGCCAAGGTTGCAGGTTCAATCCCTGGTCAGCGTACATACAAGAGCCAACCAGTGAATGCATCAATAAGTGAAGCAACAGATAGATCTTTCTCTCTAAAATAAAAAAAAAGAAACCTAAGCTTGTCACTCAAGGTACATGCTCCACTTTCCACTCTATCACATCAACAATGGGTGATTTGATTTTTAATTAATTTTTAGAGAGAGAAAGGAGAGAAGAGAGAAACATGGATTCGTTGTTCCACTTATTTATGCATTCTTTTTTTAAAAATTAGTTATTTATTTTTATGAATTTTAAGGGGAAAGGGAGGAAGAGGGAGGGAGAGACAGAGACAGAGAGAGAGAGAGACAGAGACAGAGACAGAGAGAGAGACAGAGAGAGAGACAGAGACAGAGAGAGAGACAGAGACAGAGAGACAGAGACAGAGAGAGAGAGACAGAGAGAGAGAGAGAGAGAGAGAGAGAGAGACAGGCAGGCACTGGTTTATTGTCCTACTTATTCACACATTCACTGGTGGATTCCTGTATGTGCCCTGACCGGGGATCGAACCTGCAACCTTACTGAATTGGGACAACACTCCAAACAACTGAGCTGCTGGGCCAGGCCAGGCCCTGGGCATCTAATGTGGACGGCACTGCACATCACAGGCGGCTGGTGCCCTGCATTGCTGTGGCGAGGAGCCCAGGGAGGTGCTCAAGCACGGAGCAGTGACCAGAAGCTCCCCTCGGTCTCACCTCTGCCGGTCCGCTCTGGGACCCACACCCCGCGCTGTCCCCCGTCAGTGCGGGCGGGGTGGCGGGGGTGTGCGACACAGGAACTTGAGCAGACAAAGGTGAGTCTGAGGGGGCGCGACCGAGGAGTGCCCAGCAGTCCACCCTGCGGGAGGCGCGTGGGGGCTGCGCCGGGGGGACTGCAGGTGGGGGACTCGATGGCGGCACTCCACGGAGGGACCACTGCCCCTTGGCGCTGTGACTGCCATGCCCTGCAGGAGGCTGCTGCTCAGGAAGCCACCATAGCCGCAGGAGCGGGGGACCCGGATCCTGGAAAGACGTGTGCCGGCTGCAGAAGACTACTGGGAGGGGCAGGACGCAGAAAGGGGCTTCTCTCCCTAACAGAACAGAGAGCCGTCTCCGTCCAATGGCAAAGGGGGCGACTAAAACCGTTTGGAAAGTGCCCGGCGTGATTTTCCACAGTAGGAAATGGACGGTGAACTTGACCTACGAGGCGACAGATGATTAAGTGGCGACACCGCCTATAATGACGAAGGAACTGAGACAAAGGCGTGCTGCTCATCGGTCAGAGCGGCGGGGGAATGTGACGTGTCACGGGACTGCACGCCTATCCTGTCCCTTCCGTGTTTTTCTCCTTGCCCGAGGACATGCTTACTGACTGTGAGAGAGAGGGGAAGGGAGGGGGACAGAGAGCGGGAGACACTGATGTGAGAGAGAAACGTCGATGGGTGGCCTCTCCAACGCACCCCGCCCAGGGACTGAACCGGAACCCAGGTATGTGTCCTGACTGGGGACCGAACCCATGGCCTTCTGGTTTATAGGATGATGCTCCAGGGCTGAAACCTATATAGTCTTATTAACCACTGTCACCACAAAAAGTTGGATTAAAAAAAGATGAACATGTCTCTAGGTACAAAGGCTTGTATTTTAATGGAGACATGTTTCTTGTGTCCCGTCTCCTCAGGGGATCACGTTGCAGACGCACGCGTGTTGATTTTGTCCTCGTGGGAGTAGCAGTCCAGCTGGATAATCCCCAGGGATAGAGGAAGTTTGCACAACATTTTGCAAGACAATGCTGCTGTGTCTCCCTCTGGGCTTCTTCATGCACCCAGAGCTGTGCATTATGACCTGGGCGTGATGTCACCCACGCAGTCAGAGAGGCCACGCACAAGAGAGACACATCGCCAAATGAAAGTGCTCCTACATACGGGGTTGGACCTGGGTAGACCCTGCGGGCACAAGTCACTTATATAAATAGTGGCCCAGGGGCGCTGGGTCCCTCCTGCTCTGCAGTGGATGCATCTCTCAGCCGAGACCCCTGGACTCGCGGGGAGCTCCCTGGGCCCTGCGTGCGGACAGAGGAAGGGAGGCCGTGGCCTGGCTTGCACATCAGTTAGCCTGATGCCCACGAACGACCAAGAAGTGGACAGCTACAGCACCACAGGCCACCTGTGGACGACTGAGCAGGACAGTGGGTCAGGTAACCCGTCACTAGGGGCCGGGCTGGGGGCAGTTCACTTTGTCACTCACTTCACTTGAAGGACAAAGGACCTGACCCACGAGTACGTGCTCCTTCACGGCTCTGGCCAGAGGCAGGGACATCGGTCCATCAAGAGGCGGGGACATGAAAGAGACATGACTGGAAAGTTCCTCACGGTGATAGTTGGGAAGAGTTTTGGGGCCCGTTCTCATTTTCTCAGCCAAAATAGGCAGACAGTTGAGTCTCATGGGACACTTATCACGGTGTGGCCTCCAAGGGGAGGGTTTCCTCAGCCAAGAGGATGCGGTGGCATGCTCGGTAGTTCCTGTCATCTGTGGGATAGGAAGCTGAAGCCACAAATAAAACGAATAAAAACTCACCTACGTGCAGACGACAGAGAGGTGCCGACCAGGGGGTGCACGCGGGAGGATGGAGAGAGCAAACAGGGGCGCCCAGGGGGGCGCAGGGAGGCCAGACCGGGGCAGGCAGCACACGAGGGAGGACACCACGCGGGAGGATGCTCGTGTAGCTGCCCCAGGGACATTCACACAAAGTTATGAGGGACATCGCCCCCTAAATCTAATAAAGAAAAAGTTAAAAAAGAACCTTTCTGAGCCCTGCATTTGTTCAATAAAAAAAAAATCCTTTTTTGGAATAACATAACCATATTTCGATGACTTACCGTGTGTTCAGGAAGATTGGTTGGCTCACTTGATGACACTCGGTCCTGGAACATGCGCTGTCAGCCCTCAGACAGTTCACGAGACACGGTCTCTATGACAACAAAGCAAATCAGTCATCATGTGTAAGAAAGCAACTACTGACTCCAGAGTCCAGCCAGTCAGGACGACGTCTGGGTCCTGGGCCACAGCATCATGCAATGCAGGAGTGGGGCCCGCGGGGGCAGCCCGTGGGCTCCCTGGTCTCCAGTCCCAGTGTCTGCGGTGACGGAAGAGCCGAGCGGAGGAGTCTCGGAGTGGCCCACGGCTGTGGACGTGGGCCTGCGCTTTACTGTCACTTGGGACGGTCTCCGTGATCATATCCAAGGCTCCACATGCAGCTAAAGAGCTTCAGGAAAACAGTTGGGTTACTTCTCAATGGTCCCAAGCCCGATGTTGGAAAACTTGGAACGGTTCATTGTAGAGATGTCACTGACACTGGAGTAAACTAGAACAGTTCAGGGCTTGTCACAAAACGGAAAATGTGCAAGAGGAAGCACACAAGGGTAAGAATGGCAGTGACCTCTCCTGTGGCTGTTGCCGCCTTGACTGAGGTCCCAGCAGGGCCCTAAGGTGAGGGACAGAGAGGGACCCATGAGGAAGTGTGCTCCACTAGAGCACAACCTGCCTTTGAAACATACACAAAAAGAAAACCATGCAATGTGTCTGCATATAATGAATGGTGGATAATAATGTTAAAAAGAAACATGAATTGGTTTAAATGAATTTATTAACTCAGGCCCACGAGGCAGAGATTCTGCATTCACATCTGCAGCTCTGTCTGGGCCACCAGAAAAGGCTCTGAATGTTTAGGGGCAGTTGGCTCAAGAAAGCACTCAGTGATGCCTATAAACTGTGACATGGAAAAGCTGCTGCTGGTCCCTTTGATGTGGCAGCAGGAATCCAAGAGCTTAGGGGGACAGGAGGGATGGAGTGGGTTTATCATCTAAGTCTGATTTCACAATCTGGGAGTACACATGGCATATGTCCCATCAGCACACTGAGAAGTACGTTTTAGAAAAAAAAACACAAAATCTTTGAGGGCCTCCTATTCTCTCTTCTCTCAAGGCCACACCTGACAAGGGAAACTGAAGCCTGTCAATAATAAAGTCTGATGGGACAGGTAGAGAGCGGGTTCACAGCTGTGGGGAAGGGCTGGCTGGATGGCATGGGGAGGGGTATGAGATTGAGCAAAAAGTATGACAGATAAACTCACACACACAGAAACCACTTTAGTGTTTGTGGTGGAACGGGGAGGAGGAGAGAGAAGATGGTGTGGGTTGATAAATGGTGAAAAAGACTTGACTTAACTGGGTAAACCCACAGTAAATTCCACTGCTGCAATTTTACCCTAAGAGCCCTGAAACTCCAATCCCAAAGAACCTATGCACCCCAATGTTATAGCAGCACAATTCACAATAGCCGAGTGCTGGAAGCAACCCAAGTGTCCATCAGCAAATGAGTGGATCAAGAAACTATGGTACATTTACGCAATGGAATTCTACGCAGCAGAAAGGAAGAAGGAGCTTATACCCTTTGCAACAGCATGGATGGAACTGGAGAGCGTTATGCTAAGTGAAGTAAGCCAGGTGGTGAGGGACAAATACCATATGATCTCATTTTTAACTGGAACATAATCAACAAAAGAAAAAAGATAGCAAAATATAACCAAAGACATTGAAATAAGAACAATCTACCAACAGCCACAGGGGACGGAGGAGGGGACAATGGGGACAAGGGTTTTCAGGAACCACCATAGAGCGTCCACATAGACACAACCAAGGGGGAGGGTGGAAGTAAGGGAGGGAGGTGGGTTTGGATGGGGTGAGGGGGAGGGGAGGAGAGAAAATGCAGACAACTGTAATTGAAGAACAATAAAGTCATGTTTGAATTAAAGAAAAGACAAAAAAATTTTATAAAATGAAAATTCAGCCAAGAAACAAAATTGTCCACCAAAACCCTGTATCATTTTGCTGTGTCACCCCAATAAGTTCAATTAAAGCCAATAATCATCTGCGGATAAACTGAATCCCACGGTAGCAAAAGCTCCTAGGAGCTTTTGAGGGCGGGTGACCCATGGAACTTTAACTCAGGACCATTTGGAAGTGGGTCCAAATGTTGTGGGACCCATCCTGTCATTGTCCCCTCGATCTAGAATTCATAAGAGAAATGGACACAGCAGCTGAAAGATTCTCCACACTGGTTTACTGGGCAGTGACAGTTACGTGGTGGGAAATTCTAACCAGAAGCCGTGGCAACTGCCCACACCCAGGAACCTAGTGAGTCAGAAGCTGCGCACACACCTGGGTGGACGGCAGAGGTGTGAGCTCTACACACAGGGATTCAGAACGTGTAGCTGTGCTGATTCCCACCACATCAACGCCCTACGTCTAATTAAACTTGTGCCCCGAAAAAAAGGAATAAAGAGGAAGAGAAACAGGAAAAGAGAAACAGGAAGAATAAGGAGGAGAAGGAGCAGATTAAACTTAGAAAATGACAATAAATTCAGGGAAACTTTAACTACATGTGACCGCAACTGCTGAGGCAGCCACATGGTTACCCTGGTTGAGTAATCTCAGTTCAGGCATCTCCTGGTACCTGCATCCCCTGAAACCCTCATGAACCTACTGATGTGCCATATGCCATGCCAGTCACATGAACCAAAGGTCACCAAAGTGGTTTTCACTCAGCCAGCAAGGCCAGCATGTCCCTTCACTATCTCGCCTCCGGGCACGACCCCTCTGCAGCCCTGTGTCCCCAACCAGGCTGCCTTTTCCAGCCACAGCACATCCCTCCCATTGTTCCAGGAGGAGGAGGATGGGATGCTGCCTGGACCAGTGAGTGGGCACAGTGCTGGTAGGACCTACAGACAGACTCTAGGGTCAGAATTTCAGAATAAATGTGACTCAAAGTCAGGGGGCTTCTCCCTCAGTGAAATATTTGTTGTCCAGTGATACAGAGCAGGACAGGGAACAGCTGCAAGATAAGCAGTAATCTGTGGAATGCGGCCCCTCCTGCAACACAAGATGAAGGAGCACAGCGCCCAGGGGCCTCTGGTTGCTGGAGGCAGCACATTGCTCAGCTGGGCTGGGGCCTCCAGCCCATGTGCGGAGGGAGCTGAGAAGCTGCTCAGTGGCAGACAGGCCCAGAGACACAGAGGCTCTAGGACAGGGGCGCCTGCTGTGCCAGCTGCTCTGTGACCTGGGCCATGTGTTGCCGCAGACGTGATGGTCCTACAAGTTTCTCTGGAGGTAGAGATTCTGTTTAGAGACTGAGGAAGACGAGGGGGTAAATACCCAGGATTTTTACCCAGATCTTGATATCACACAGAAATAACTGCTGTCCTCTTGAGTAAACACAGGGTGGCCTTATCTTTTGAGTCGAGTTGGGAAACATACTTAAGAAAGCATTCTGGGACAGCCCAGAAACTGTGACATGGAAAAGCTACAGCCCCTCCTTTGATGTGGAGGTGGGAATCCAAGAGCTTAGGGGGACAGGAATGATGGAGTGGGTTTGCTTTTAAGTCCTGTTTAATAACCTGGGAGTGTCCCATGACATACATTCCACCAGCACATTGAGAAATACAGTTTAGAGAAAAAACATAAAACACTTGAGGGCCTCCGTGATCACTCTTCTCTCAACCACACCTGGCACGGGGAACTGAGCCTGTCAATCCTACAGTCTGATGGGACAGGCAGAGAGCAGGCTCACACCTGTGGGGAAGGGGTAGATGGACGGCAGGGTGTGGAGGGGCGTGAGATTGAGCAAAAAAGAGAGAAATATTCATAGACACAGAAACATTTTGGTGACAGCTGGGGGAATGGGAAGGAGGGCGGGGGAGGAGGGCAGAGGGGTGATAAATGGTGAAAACCAAGACTTGACTTAAGGTAGTAAACGCAGAGTAAAATGGACAAACGTAAAATTGTGCACTGAAAACCGGTATCATTTTGTTACCCTGTTTCACCCCAATAAATTCAGTAAAAAGCAAATAATCATCTGGGGATAAACTGGGTCCCGGGGTAGCAGGGCAAAGGGCCTTGTCCAATCACTAAGCACTCGGTAGATCTGATCGCCTAAGAGAAAGCAAATCAAAGCACCAGGAAAGGATCTGCACAGAACTGACCTGGGGGATGGGAATATCAGGGCCCCTGGAAGTGAACACAGCAAGCCCCCCACATTCCCACGTGGCCTGTACAAGCAGAAACTTCCCAGGGGAAGTGAATGATGCTGTAGCCGGAATCACAAAGATGCTCAGTCTGTGCCTGTACTAATAACCTGTCATGAAACAGTTACATTTTTTAGTTCTTCAGTGAAGGAAAGACCTGATCCTCTGGACAAAACCCCAACACACAACAGAACATTTCCACTGTCCACCCTCCTTCAATCCTAAGAAAATGAGAGCCTTCACCAGGGTAACTGCGGATTGGAGAGAAAGCAGAGAAACAGACAATCCACAGACTACGGACCCTGGCTCTGAACGGCACCTGGACGAGGAACCCAGTGTCACCATGTCCCTGCACTGACACCAGGTGCTTTTGCAGGCAGGTGAAGGCAATGCAATTTTAGATCAGGACCATTTGGCAGTGGCCTCATGTCACTGGGCCCATCCTGTCATTGTCCCTTCATGCTAGAATGCAGACGAGAAATAGACGTGGCAGCTGAAGGAACTCCAAACAGGTTCACTGGGCAGTGAGGGTTACATGGTGGGAAAGTCTAAACAGAAGCTGTGAGAACTGCCCACGCCCAGGACGCTAGTGAGTCAGAAGCTGCACACACCTGGGTGGATGGCAGAGGTGTGTGCTCTACACACAGGGATTTAGAAGAGGCAGGGGTGCTGATTCCCACAACATCAACATCACACGTCTAATTAGACTTGTGCAAAAAAAGAGGAAGAGGAAGAGGAGAAAAAACAGAAAATGACAGTAAATTGAGGCAAACTGTAACTACACGTGACGCTAACTGCTGCGGCAGCCACGTGGTCACCCTGGTTGAGTAACCTCAGTTCAGGAATCCCTTGGTACCCGCATCCCCTAGTACCTGCATCCCCTGGTACCCACATCTCCTGAAACCCTCATGAACCTATGGATCTGCAAATGCCTTTCTAGTCATGTGAACCAAAGGTCACCGAAGTTGTTTTCACTCAGCCAGCAAGGCCTGTGCGTCCCTTCACTGTCCCACCTCGGGGCACTACCCCTCTGCAGCCCTGTGTCCCCACCTAGTCTGCAGAGGTCCTGCTGCCTTTTCCACCCACAGCACGTCCCTCCCGCTGTTTCACTGTTAGGATGACATGACACTGCCTGGACCGCTCTAGATTTCCTGACAGACTCTGAGGGTCAGATTTTCAGAATGAATCTGACTCACATTCAGGGGGATTCTCACTCACTGAATTATTTGTTATTCAGTGATACAGAGCAGGACAGGGAACAGCTGCAAGGTAAGCAGTAATCTGTGGAATGCAGCCCCTCCTGCAACACAAGATGAAGGAGCCCAGCGCTCAGGGGCCTCTGGTTGCTGGAGGCAGCACATTGCTCAGTTGCACCAAGGCCTCCAGCCCAGGTGTGCAGGGAGCTGAGAAGCTGCTCAGCAGCAGACGGGCCCAGAGACACAGAGGCGCTGGGATAGGGGTGCTGCTGTGCCACCTGCTCTGTGACCTGGGCACGTGTTGCCACGGACGTGACGGTTCTACAAGTTTCACTGGTGGATCGAGGTTCTGTTTGCTGCCTGAGGAAGACCTGGGGCTGAATCCCGGGACACATACTCAGGATTCTCAGTCAAGGTCTCGATATCACACACAAAAACTGCTGTCCTTTTGAGTAAAAACACTAGCTGCATTTTTTGAGTCAAGACTGGCAAATTACTTTATGCCTGAAAAGGCAGCTAAATGGAGCAAAACCAGCTTTTCTTTACCCTGCAAACTCTTCTCTAGCTACAGAACAAGAATCTAGGAGCCCACATCCTCTGTCCCTGGTGTATGACTGAGAAAGTGTGTGGAGGTCAGACCACAGCGCTGCAAGCCCTCAAAGATGTCCTTACCCCTGAGTCTCAGAGAAAGAGCAAAACTGGACCCAGATGCATGAGAAGCTGGTACTCAGGGGGCACTGGGCTGTGGAGACCTGGACAGGAATTTGTGTTCCCAGGGGTCCCAACTTCGCAGGACCCTGGCGACAGGGACCTGGAGGGAGGCAGCACTTCCAGGCTCTGCCTGAGGGCTGTCTTGCTTCACAGGTGGTTTCCATCCCATCTGAAGCCCAACAACGTCATAGGTGAAAAGAACAAAAATTCAGGGAAAGGCATCATCATTGCCCCTCTAAATGGACTGTGATTTATCCCAAAGGCTTTCCTTGCTTTCAAAGAACGAATGTTTCCCACAGGTCACCAGGTTCCCATGGGCCCTGTGCTGTCCATTATGACCTGGGTGTGATGTCACCCAAGGGAAGACTATGAAATCCATTTAAAGTGGCACCTACTGGACGTCCAGTGATGATGGCAGCCTAGTAGACGTGCCCCATCTCTTTGCACAATCACATCAAAATTACAACTGAAATACAGAGCAACCATCACTCTGAACCATCAGAAATCAAATTGAAATGATGTCCAACAGCTACGGAATTAAAGAAAGCACATCCATCCAGGGTGGCAGGAGGGGTACGAACGTGGACGGGCTGGTCCCTCACCCACCTGTGGTAGGTAAAAATCAGGACCGTGTCTTGGGAGGGAGGAGTCTAAGTCCCAACCCCGAACACACTGCTTCTGGCTGCACAAACAAGTCGGAATGAGTCAGTGGAAGAAACTTCTGGAGCCCAAGCAGTTCCTCTTAAAGAAGCTACACATGGACTCCCCTGCTCAGTCTCACTCCCTCTGAGCTCCAGCACGAGGGTGGCACCTGGAAAGGCACCGGTGGCACACAGGGAGAAACTGAAGTGTCTGACACCAAGGTGAGCAGAGGCCATTGTCCCTTTTCCATACCCTTCCCGGACAGAGCTGGCAAGCGGGCACCATATCTGAGACTCCAACAACCTGGCTAACACTGTTTGGCTCGTCTTGGAGATCCCCAGAGACCCTGCCCCACCCAACCGAAGGGCCCACCCAAGCTGCTTTCCCACAGGAATGGCTGGCCTGGCACAAGCCTCACCTCTTCCTAAATCCTATCAGACAACCAGCAGCTGACCTCAGTGAGCCCCAGGCGTGGTTCTAGCAGCCGCCAGCCTAGAGACACAGTGTGGCCTCCCCTGGGAATGTCCAAGCCAAGCACAAGAGCAGCCACTCAGATTGCTTTACAGCTCAGGCAGGGTGCTCTGGGAGAACGGGTGAGGGCTGACCTTCGCCTGCACCACCCACGAAACCCCAGATCTTGCACACCCAGCAGACAGCTACCAGTCACGTCCCAGCACCACCACCCTGGCCCTGCACAACTGATCCACCACAGAGGGCGGAGGTTGGTCGTCAGTGGTCACGGCCAGTCCTTGCAGCGACTGGCCTGGGTAAATCCCTGCCATTCACCTGCCAACACCAACCAAGACTCAACTACAAGAGGAGGGTGCACTCAGTGCACCTGAAGGGTGCACCTCCAGTACCCACCTTGGGATGTAGGGGAGGCTGTGCCATTGGTCCTACAGGACACCTACCACATTAGGCCACTTACCAAGACACAGAATCAAAGCAGCTCTACCTAATCCATAGAAACACACACAGGAAGGCTGCCAAAATGAGGAGACAAAGAAACATGTCCCAAATGGAAGAACAGATCAAAACTCCAGAAACAGATCTATACAATATGGAGATAAGCAATCTATCACATGCAGAGTTCAGAACACTGGTTATAAGGATGCTCAAGGAACTGAGTAAGGACGTCAGCAGCATAAAAAAAGATCCAGTCAGAAATGAAGGATACCCTCATTGAAGTAACAAGTTACAGGGAGGCTACCTGTAATTTGGATGAAGTGGAGAATCACATCAATGATATGGAACATAAGGAATCAAAAACCAACCAATCATAATAAAAAGAAGAAAACGAATCCAAAAAATGAGGATAGTATAAGTATCTTCTAGGACAACTTCAAGAAGTCCAACATTCCCATCACAGGGGTGCCAGAGGGAGAGGAGAAAGAGCAAGACATTGGATATCGATTCGAGAAGATAATGAAAGAACTTTGATGAAAGAAATAGACACGCAAGTGCAGGAAGCACCGAGTCCCAAACAGGACGGATGCAAAGAGGCCCCTCACAGAGACATCGTAATTAAAATGTCAAAGCTTTGAGATACAGAGAGAATCTTTTTTTTCTTAATTCTTTATTTTTATTTTTATACTTGCTTTGTTATTGTTCAATTACAGTTGTCTGCATCCTCTCCCCTCCCCTCCCCCTACCCCCTCCAACCCCACCTCCCTTCCCTGCCTCCCTCCCCACCCTTGGTTCTGTCCCTGTGTCCTCTATAGTGGTTCCTGAAAACCCTTCTCTGCATTGCCCCCCCCTCCCGGCTAGCTATTGTTAGATTGTTCTTAATTTCAATGTGTCTGGTCATGTTTTGCTTGCTTTTTGCTTTTGTTTATTATGTTCCAGATAAAGGTGAGATCATATGGTATTTGTTCCTCACTGCCTGGCTTACTTCGCTTAGTATAATGCTCTCAGTTCCATCCATGCTGTTGCAAAGGGTATAAGCTCCTTCTTCCTCTCTGCTGCATAGAATTCCATTGTGTAAATGTACCATAGTTTCTTGATCCACTCTTTTGTAGATGGGCACTTCGGTTGCTTCCAGCACCTGGCTATTGTGAGTTGTGCTGCTATGAACATAGGAGTGCATAGGTTCTTTTGAATTGGTGTTTCAGGACTCTTAGGGTATAATCCCAGCAGTGGAATTGCTGGGTCCAAAGGCAGTTCCATTTTCATTTTTCTGAGGAAGTTCCATACTGTTTTCCACAGTGGCTGCACCAGTCTGCATTCCCACCAACAGTGCAGTAGGGTTCCCTTTTCTCCACATACCCTCCAACAGTTACCTGTTGCTTTGTTTTTTGTTTTTGTTTTTTTTTAAATTTTTTTCTTTTTAACTATATTTTATTGATTATGCTGTTACAGTTGCCCCACTTCCCCCCTTCTTTTCC
>PVJI01021775.1:0-26525 GCA_004026765.1 Micronycteris hirsuta
GTTGAAAGTCCTCCAAAAACAGAACTATTCGGAACCGTGTTATATGGGGTGGAAAAGAAAAGCTCCCTCAGTTTTTTGGAGGGAATAACTTTAAAAATACTTAAATGGCTAAGTTTATTTGGTGCAGTTAAGAATTAAACTTGTTGATTTTAACATTGCTGTTACATCTGAAATAAACTTATGTGATGATGTTCTGGTAGTAATCTGTGATGTGTTGTAAATGTCCAGAAAAGACCCCACTTTTGTGTTGAATTCTGAGATCAGCAGCTCTATGTAGTCTTTGTTTACTGTTGGCCTGTTTGATTTTCAAAATACTTTGTCATTTCTTTAAGATCTTGCTGAAAGCTAATTAAAATGGGCAAAGTCTAATCAAGGCCTCCTAAGTCAGACCTTTTGAAACTTGCCAGGAACACTGCCCAGTATCTACAGTTCAGTCTCAGTGAGGGAAAAAGTCTTTCTGTTGCTGTATGTTTTTAAATGTAATTGCTAAAGACACTTGATACCTTAAGGCTGTGATTTCATTTAGTAGTATGCATTGAATACAAGTCATATATATTAAATTTTTTTTTCTTTTAGCAGTGAGGAAGGAGTTTTAGTAGTTGAATGAGTTGGGAATTGCTTTTTAAAGTTTTTTTCTAAATCTCAAACATAGGCTTATAGTTCTGTCTTTAACAAAATTTACTCAGTGTTTAATATCTTAGTCAAAAGTATTATAATCAGAATTTTGCTTGTTTCATTGTAGAAACAATGGGTGATCTTTACCTGATGTCTTAGCTATC
Source organism: Micronycteris hirsuta (assembly GCA_004026765.1). NCBI lineage: Eukaryota > Metazoa > Chordata > Mammalia > Chiroptera > Phyllostomidae > Micronycteris > Micronycteris hirsuta. The sequence continues at coordinate 780 of PVJI01021775.1, forward strand.
ACTGTAGCACATTATCCCAAAATTTGCAGCCTAAAAACATGTATTATCACCCACAGTTTCTGAGTCAGGAATCCAGGAGCAGCTCAGCTGGGTGGTTCTGGTGTGAGCTTGTAATGAAACTCAGCCAGGGCCTGTCCAAGTAACATAGCTGATACCAAAGGCAACTCAGTGGAGGAAGGATGGCCCTTGTCATTGGTGCTGGAAAAATTGAGCTTCCCAATGCAGAAATACACATTTTGATCCATACTTTCACATTATACAATGATTTAAAATGCATAGTGGATCTAAATATAAAACTATGAGATTTATAGAACATAGGAGAAATATCTGTATGGCCTTGTGTTAGTCAAAAGATTTCTTAGATGTAATACCAGAAGCACGATCCATAAAAGAAGTAATTGATAAATTGGGCCTATGAATTAACTTTGAAAAACATTAAAGAAAATGAAAAGAACCCTGGCCTGCGGGCTCAGTTGGTTGGGCGATGGGTTGCTGGTTTTGTTCCCAGTCAAGGGCACGTGCCTAGGTTGTGGTTCAGTCGGGAGCATAGGAGAGGCAACTGATGTATGTTTCTCACATTGTTTCCCTATCTTTCTCTCTCCCCTTTCTAAAAAAATTAATGAAATCTTAAAAAAAAGAAGATAACCAAAAAACTGGGAGAAACACTGCATATTACGTATTTGACAAAGTGTATGTATCCAGAATAAGTAAAGAACTCTCAAGACTTCGTAAATAACAAGCAACTCAATAAAAATGGGCAATAAGTACATGAAGAGATGCTCAGTACCATTAGTCATTAAGGAAATGCAAATTGAAGTCACAACAAAATACCACCATACACTTATTAAAGTGAAGTTTTATAAAAGACTGACCACATTAAGTGTTAGCAAGATATGGTACAATTCAAATTCTCCTTGTGGTTCAAATATACAACTTTGGAAAACAATTTAGGAGTTTTGTTTTTCTTAAGGTACACTTACCATATGAATCAGCCATTCCACTGGATGTTTACCCAAGTATACTACCCAAAGAAAATGAAAGCAAATGTCTGTACAAGGTGGGCAAAAGTTAGTTTATAGCTGTGAGTGCAAAAGTTTATTCTTGTATTATTTATTGTATTTTTCACACGAACAACTGTAAACCTATGTTTGCCCCATCCTGTACAAGATTTGTACAGATGTTCTAGTATCTTTATTTGTAATAGTCCAAAACTGCAAACAATCCAAATGTCCATCAACATTAGTGGACATCATGTGTCTATACAATGGAGTACTTAGCAACAAAAGCTAGTTAATCATTGATAACACCAGATGGATGAATGTCCAAGAGTATGCTGGGTGAAAAGAAGATAGACAAAGAGTACTGTATATACTGAAGTATTCCATTTATATAAAATTCTAGAAGATGAAAACGAATGTGTAATGACAGATTAGTGGTTACCTGGAGCAGGATGAGGGCAAGAGGAAGGAATAAGCATCAGGATGGATATGTTCATTTTTTTCTTGTAGAGCATGGTTTCACAGGTGTATACATGTCAAGACTTGTACATTTTAAATGTTTATTATGGGTCAATCATACTTCAATAAAGTTTTTTTGTTTTTTCAAGGTACAGAATGGGTGAAAATATTTGCACAACATACCTGAGAAAGAACTTTTAGAACATACAAAGAGCTTTTACGACTCAGTAAGACAAGCATCCTGATTTTAAAATGGCCTTAGATTATGACAGACTACCAAAGAAACTATCCAACTGGTCAATGAAGTATGAAAAGATGCTCAACACCGCTAGTAATTAGAGAAATGAAAATAAGTAGAGTCCACTTTACCCCCCACCCCCAGGGCTAGAATTTAAAAGACTGACAATATCAAAGTTGGAAGATAATGTGGAATATCTGGAATCCGCATATATTGCTGTTGAAAATGAAATGTTACAACCACTTTGGAAAACAACTGGGAAGTTTCTTAGGGAAATACGTAGATTCCAAAATTCGACTATTTGCTTGTATCTCTGCCGTTCATTTCTGAAAGCCTGTAAAACGAAAAAGCAAGCCTGGAGCATCTCTTGCCTCGCGCGCGTGGTACGGTCAGAAGACAGCGCGAGGGCTGGCACCAGGGGGCGTGGGGTGTCCAGACGTCGGATAGAAGAGGGATTCCACACACCGCCCACTCTTGCACCCTACCAGGCTTCACACGCAGTGGTCTCAGCGAAGTAGGCAAACTGCGCAGCGGTCGCCTCCAAGGGCTGAAAGCCGGAAGTTGTAGCAGAATCCGGAGCAGCCTCCCAGCGCCGCCCCCGCGCCTAATACCCAATCCGTATAATCAGCAGCTACCCCTCCTTGTCATTCATCCTTAGAAGTAGGGAAAAAAGGTGTCACGAAATAAAACGGGATGCTAGGAAGGGGGCTTGTAAGTTATGCAAATAGTCTTTTAGAGTCGTCGAAGGGTCTTAAGTGTGTGGGTGAAAATCAGATTCCCTCGAGCCGTGAGAAAAATGGACTTGGTTGGAAGCAAGGAGACAGGTTTCACTTGTACAATCAGGCGTCAGCTAGCCGGAAAATTGGACTGGTGTGATTATTTGATGCCCTCCTCATATCTATGACTGGTGCGGTAAACTGCTGTTGTATGGGTAAAGCCAATGAAAATATCCATGATGGGATGGATATAAGCTTCAGTCAGGAATGAGCATTAAAGAGCTAACATTGAGAACTGTTATCAAATACAAATTTGTCTTATTAAAAACTTCTGAATTGTGTCAGAAAGTCATTAATGTGCTTTTAATGGTGGTTCAAACAATCTCTTAAATCATCTTTTCTGAGCCATCAAAACTACAGGTATTGTTACTTAAGATTCCACACAATGCAGTTGCTTAGAAACTAATACATAACCATAGATGTGATATTTATTAACCAGAGTAGTTTTTAAACCACAATACCTTATATTTTGATCACAGTGGAAATTATTTCCTACAGCTGGACATACTAATACTACACAATTTCATGGAGGTGCTATTAGTATTACTAGGCTCAGAATCCTAGGGTTTTACCTACAGCTTTTTTTTTTTTTTTTTTTTTAAGATTTTATTTATTTTTAGAGGGAGAAGAGGGCGGAAGAAAGGGAGAGAAACCACTGTGTGGTTGCCTCTGGCGGCCCCCTACTGGGAACCTGGCTGGCAACACAGGCATGCGTGCCCACCGGAAATCCAGCCGGTGAACCTCTGGTTTGCAAGCTAGCACTCAGTCCACTGAGCCACACCAGCCAGAGCTGCAACTTTGATTTGGATGTGCTAAGTTCATTCAGAGGCCAATTTGAACTTCATATGCCAAGAACTTCAACAGTTAAAGAAAATTTCCAGACTACTTAAAATGCCATAATTTTTAAGTAAATTTAAGGCCTTCTGTTTCATCATAGCTCTTAATTTTTAAAAATTGACTTTAGAGAGGGAAACATCGATTTGTTGTTCCACTTATTTATGCATTCATTGGTTGATTCTCCTATGTAGTCTGACTTGGGATTTAACTGCAGTCTTGGCATATCAAGACTGAGTCTCTAACTGAGCTACCCGGGCAGGGCTCAATATAGCTTTTAAGCTGCTATACATACAAACATAAGATGTGGTTGCTGCTTAATTTTACACTTTTTCTCAATATAAGGTCAGCTTCCTCTTTACACAGGCTCAAGTGATTCCCATTATGCCATGCCCTGTGCGCACCTTTTGGAAGTTACCTGGTCTAGCCCTTGGAAGTCTAAGATCTGGAACATTACAAACCTGGTTGTGGAAGCACTTGGTAATCTTTGACCACCACCCTAGGTGGAGGACACCTGTTTCAGGAGGGGAGGGGTTGTGAAATATTAAGTGAAATCAGGAAACCGGAGTTATGACCACGGTTCCAAGGCTCCAAACCCATCCTGGAATTAGAAGACCGTCAGGTCTTCACTCCATCACCGCGGCTCTACATCTAGATCTAGATCACTAGGACCCCAAGCTTGAGGTTCCAAACCTCATCCCTCAATGCCACATATTTCCTTCTTCCAGCTGGGAGGCCCCCAGGATATTCTGAACACAGTCATCTCCAGTTCACAGGAATTCGTGCTTTTTTTTTGCAAACGAAGGATGACAAGACCACAGCCCACAAATTCGGGCAGCGTCAGGTCCGCAGCGACCTTCCAGTGAAAGGGCAGTCGCAGACGTCTGGATTCTCATTTTTCTTACTTCTTGTCACAGAAGCCACGTCCCTCCTCCCTAGCCTGTAGGCAAAGAGGAGCTCTCTAATCATTCTTGAAGCCTTCCCTGCCCTCTTCCTTTTCAGTTTTTTCACTTACAAACGTCTATAGAAAGTGGAAGCAAAGCGAAGAACAGGATACAAAGAAGTTTCTTAAAACACCTCCTTTTATAGGATCTCAAGGCGTCCCCTTTAAGAAACCAGGCCCACCTCCTTCTCATTCATCTAATGGCTTTCCTTCCTGCCCATCACTCTGCCTTTAAGAATATTTCCTGTTCCTTCAACCCAACTTGCACACCTCCGCCCCCCGGCCGTCCTCATTGGGCCGCCTGAGGCCCGTTCACTCTTCGGTTTTCCCTTCACCTCCTCCCGCCCTCTAGCCTAGCGCAACGGCGTTCCTCATCATGATTGGCTATTACTGTAGCCACCCCGGAGTCGGATTGGTGAGTTGAGTGGCAGGGGCGGGAGTGCGGCACACCCAGGGTAGGCTGCTTGCGTGCGGAGCGGCGGCCGCTGAGGGGCGGGGAGGGGCGGGGGGAGGGGGGCTGGGAAAGTTGAGGCCGCTCTGTCGCCGGGTCTCCTGCCTTGAGGGCTTGGGCTCGTTGCGGCTGCAGTGGCCGCTGGAAGAGGCGGCGGGGGCGGGGGGAGAGGAGGGCCTGGGCCCGCGCTCCCCCAGCCCCAGAGGAGCAGGGGGCGGCCGCAGAGGGAGAGATTCGCCCCGGCGGTCAGACATCCCTGCCGTACCCGCCTGGGATCATGACCCAGGTGGGGGTCGCCGCCGCCGCCGCCGCCGCGGCCGAGACTGCGCAACCCGCGGGTGAGTGACTGCGGGAGGGGGTCGCTGACAGCCGGAGCGGGGGGCGGGGGCCGGGGCTACGAGGGCGGCTCCGGGGGGCGGCTCCGGGCTCTGCTCCACCCACCCCCTCCTGGCTCCCGGAGGCCAGGGCTGCGAAAAGTCTGCCTCTTTCGTGGGGATTCCTGCTTGCGGAGCCCGGTGGGGTGCTTGTACCCCTCTTCTCTCTGACCTCCGGGCGCTCCGCGCCCCCTGGCGCCAGGCCTGTGGAGGGCTTGCGCTGCTCCCCGGCCTCCAGATGCGCGTGGGGCGAGAGAGGCTTCACGCTGCCCTGGGTGCATAAAGAGCTGGGCTCTAGGTTTACACCGGATGGCCTTTGCCCGCCTCCTACACCTTTTCCTGTCTCTTTTATCCCCTCCTTTCCTTGCTCTCTGAATTTCCTTTGGACCCGCTGGTCAGACTCACGTGATTTGCTTTTTAACTCTCACCCCTATGTCTGAGAGTTAGGCTTGCGTTTTCTTATTAGAAGCCATTCTTTTCCTTTCTAAGTAGGAACGGTGGAAGCTGATAGCCAACTCTTGGAATCTTTTTCCATAGTTCCAAGAAATATTTCAGGACTCCCGTTCATGTGTAATATTTTGATTGTTGGGTTCTTCCATACTCGCTGATCCCTTTTTACCTTCCCCGCTTACCGTCGTCTACGGTTACACTGGGGTAGGGTTCTTTGGATTTATTAACTTCATCTGGAAATAAGAAACTGCATAAGCCTGTGTGTGGACTCCCAGTTATAGGCTTCCAACTTATGTTCTCATACCATTTTTACCATTAAGTAGATACGGTGACCTAACACCATACAAAACAAGACTGTTGTGGCTAACTTAAGTTTGCATAAAAAGAAGACAGTTGCTTACCTATAAACAAAGTACAAATTTCTTGAATAAACCGTTCAGTGAGTAACATGGGACCTAAAGTATATTCATACCTATGCTTTTTATTGAAAAACAAGCAAGGAAAAGACAGACCTGCTTTTGGGGTATCAACATGCAGTCGTACTCTCCAATCACTTTGATGACTTTTTCCTCCTACACATGACACTTGTTCAATGCAGTACAGAGTTGCTATATGGGATACATTTGTTATTTCCCTTTATTTGTCCAGTACTCTGAAAGTATTTGTTGTGAAATAAGCAAAATACTTTGTAATTATTGCACTTATGAAACTAGGAACAGTACAGTGTGGTGTCTGCAGGTACTACAAGAATGAATACTTAATCTCACATTTTGCTTTAGTCTAAGCATTGTGATTTTTGTATACATAGGTATTACTCTGTTTAAAAGAGAAATAAAATCCAGACATGAATGCAGCCTCGAACATTCTTTAATATAGAAGCACTTCATTGCAGGAATCTAAGGGCAGTTAGTTGTCTATGGAAATAAAATTGAAAAGTTGCAGACTGTGCAATTAGTGATATAGTTAAATAAGAGAAATTTTTAGGTTTATTTTCCTCTTTTCAGAGCTTAGCATTGTCAGCAAGGGAAAAGAAACACTAAAGTTGAAAATGTTTAACTCAGGTTAGAAGATAAGCTTCACGGGATAATGAACTCAAAATTGTTGCTTACAAGCAGGGACTGAATGGAATCAGGCTTGGATCTTAACCATGTCTGTCATGCCTTAGCTTACCTTCCTTTCGTATAGCACACTGGTTCTTAATCCAGACTGTATGTTAGCATCACCTTGTGTGCTTTTGCATTTTAGTGCTCAGACCACTCCCCACCCCAACCTGAGATTCTCTTATTTTTGATATGGGGTGAGTCTCACCGATGGGTATATTTTTAAATATCGCTATGTGTTTCTATTCAGTAGTCAGGGTTGAGAACTACTGTTAATCTAGAATAGTGCTTTTCAACCTTTTTCACTTCATGGCACACATAAACTAATTACTAAAATTCTGCAGCTTACCAAAAAAAAATTTTTTTTGCCAGTCTGGCAAAAAAAAATAGGTATAATTTTGTTTCATTCACACTGGACAACTACTGTTGTGTTGGCTGTTGTCATTTTTTTATTTGACAACCTAAGGGAAAAGAAGTCAGTGCTCCTGACTAAATACTCAAATATTGCACACTTTAAAAATTCTTGTGACACACCAGTTGAAAATTGCTAGTCTATAACAATGTCTAGTCCGCTAGGCTTGTGTTCCAGGCTCTTCTAAATTAGGCCTTCACTCACATGTCCACCTTTTTCCCCAGTGCTTCCCCACGGGAGTCTTTGGACCTCCGGGTGTTCCCACTGCAGGCAGTTCAAATCCCTGATTTTGTTAACAATGTTGGTCTTTCTCAGTTTAACAAGGTCCCTCCCTCTGCCTACTCTCCCCACCAATACTTTTCACGTTGTATGCGGGAAACGTATTTATACATTTTACGTTGACTGGTAGTGGAGTGTGGGACACCTATAAATATTTTTTTTATAGACTAGCGGTAGAATGCGGGTAATGGATAAATATGTTTATTTTTATACTTTTTTATTGCTCCAAAGGGATGCTAACATGCAGATATACGAATTCCAAAGGACAAAATTTGGGTCTCTTTAACACAGACAATGGTGAATTATGTATGTATGTATTTATGTATGTATGTTTTAACGATTATCATACAAAAAAACACTACTAAAACTTCATTCTTTTTTTACATACAATTAACACAACAAAAAACACTACTAAAACTTCATTCTTCTTTTTTTACAGTGAAGTTTAAGAAAGAAAACTTCATTCTTTCTTTTTTTACACATTTTACGTACTTTTTTCAAAATATTTTCAATAAATCAGAATTTTTACATATTTTATTACTTTTATTTCAATTTCCAGTGAGTTTTTCAGTATTTGTCTGTTTAAAATTTAATAAAAATAATTCCGTATACATTTTATAGTAAATCACAAAAAGTTTCATTAAAAAAATATGTAAAACTAAAGTTATCGTAATTTTACTGAATGTTGCCATTTGCACAAAACATTAGCAAAAATGGCCCGCTCCACCTGTTAGCTTGCGATAAAAGCGACCCGCATACCATGTGTTTTAACTCCACTTCTAGTGATTGGCTGGCTCTCTTTGAACTCTGATGCCACCTGTTGTTTAAAAGACTCCGTTTATGCTTCTACTATGTGGTGGTTTAAAATATTTTGTATGTATATGTTTTATTATTATCAAACTTAACAGCTAGGAGTATTTTATTTTGGGGTTTGCTTTGAGTTGATTGGTTTGCTTTGGAAGCCTACTGGCTGCTCACAACCACAGTTTCAGGTTTGATTCCATCTAGATGTTTCTGTCTTGGTGTCTTCCTCACCCCTTAACTAGCGTTGGATTCATGCGTGGATGTCAGTTTTTTCCTACATCTTTTCCTGATTTCTTTAGTAGGTTGACTGTTTTCTGTGGACCCGTAACAGCTTGTACTTATTTCTGTTTTAACACTAATCACGTTTCCTGAAGTATGTGTTTATCCACCTTTTCCACTGGACTGCTACCCCCAGAGCATGCATGTTGAACAACTCCAGGAGGTACGATTCACATCCTGTTCTTAAATACCATTGCAATATGTCAGAGCTAGAACCCCACTGACATAGGAACTGTGTTCTGTTCGTCTTTGTATTCCTGGGCCCTAATAGCACTTGTCATTAATAGGCACTTAAATGTTTGTTGTATGAGTAAACAACTGCTTTGTATATATTGTGAAAAGATAACCATATACATCTTTAAAATAAATTGATTTGGCATTAATTAATTTTGTTATTAAATAGTCTTATGTTTTTTACTCGTATTATGGATTTGTTAAGGGTTAGTGGAATTTAAGTAATTATGGTTGTGACAGACCTCTTAAACCTTCCTTGCAATATGGGCAGGGATGCACGGGGATATATACCTTGAGTTTTTGTTTTTTTGTTTTTAGAGTTTATCTATTTATTTTTAGAGGGGGGGAAGAGAAGGAGAAAGAGAGGGAGAGAAACATTGATGTGTGAGAGATACATCGATCACTTGCCTCTCAACTGGAGACTTGGCCTGCAATCCAGGCATGTACCCTGACTGGGAATCGAACTGGGACCTTTCGGTTTGCAGGCCAGCAATCAAGCCACTGAGCCACACCAGCCAGGGCTATACCTTGAATTTTTTACTATGAGTTCTAGAGATCAACTCTTGTTATCTATAAAATATTTGTGGAATTCTTGCTAAGAGAAAAGCTGTTAACTGTCCAATTGGATAATTTTTCTTTTTCTCATTAAATTTTCCATATGGGTACACTTGTGCCACTTCAGAAGGCCAGATCTTTTAATTAGATCAGTAGGACATGATATGGTGCTCTTATTAACGTGCTAATACTGTGTTTTTAATTCAGTTCATCAAGTATTTATTGAGTGCTTGCCATGTGCCCAGCATTCTGAGGTACTAAAGAGAATAAAGAACTACTAAATGGTGTGGACTCAGCTCTTAAGTTTTTAGGCTTATTGAAAGAATTAGGAAACACCGTATCAAATAATTAAGGAACCGAACACAGTATTTATTAGATGCTAACTTAAATATAAGTGCCCAAAATGCAGTAGTTAAAACTACAGAAAATTAAGAAAGAACAGATGTTCAGCCCTGCCTCTTGGGGCTCAGTGGGTTGAGTGCTGGTCTGCGAACCAGAGGGTTGCTGGTTCAATTCCTAGTCGGGGCACAAGCCTGGGTTGTGGGCCAGGTCCCCAGTAGGGGGCATGTGAGAGGCAACCACACATTGATGTTTGTCTTCCTTTCTTTTTCCCTCCCTTCCCCTCTCTCTAAAAAATAAATAGAATCTCGGAAAAAAAAAAAGAACAGATATTCTTTTAGTAGACATTGAGTACTCCTATACTGAGTACTAATTGTTGAGGATACAAATATGAAAGTTGTGTTTCCTACCATTTACAAGCTTATAGTCTTGTGGGAAAATCCAGTAAGCATATAGAGTGTATTTCATGTTAAGACATTGTAGAATATTATGTCAGAATATTTGGGACCAACCTCTAGGAATCAGAAAGTTTCAAAGAGGATAATTAGAAGTTCCCAGTTGGAACATTGGTATGAGCATACCAGACACAGTAGCAGATACAAAGGCATGGAAATGAGAAAGGGAATTTCTTGATTAAGGAACTGCAAGTAGACTTTTTAAAAAATATTTTATTTATTTATTTTTAGACAGAGGAGAAGGGAGGGAGAAAGAGAGGACAGAAACATCAGTGTGTGTGGTTGCCTCTCACATGTCCCCAACTAGGGATCTGGCCTGCAACCCAGGCATGTGCCCTGACTGGGAATTGAACCAGTGACCCTTTGGTTCCCAGGCCCACGCTCTGTCCACTGAGCTACACCAGCCAGGGCTGCAAGTAGATTTTTTAAAAAGATTTTATTTATTTATTTTTAGACAGAGAGGGAGAGAGGAAGAAAGAGAGGAAGAGTAACATCAATGTGTGGTTGCCTCTTCCATGCCCCCTACAGGAGTAATGGCCCCCAACCCAGCCATGTGCCCTGACTGGGCATCCAACCGGCAACCCTTTGGTTCACAGGCTGGCACTCAATCCACGGAGCCACACCAGCCAGGGTACATGTAGATTGATATTAGTAGAAAGTCTTATGTTACAGAGCATGAACTTGGGAGCCTGACACATGTAGTTTGCGAACTTTTATCCCTGAAAGGTCTGAGCTTTTGCAGATCTTGCCTGTGCCTACCAGTGGCAGCAATTTACTGGTCACTTTCTTGCTAGTGTTAGTACATAGAAGTGCCCAGGATCCTCGCAGTTCCCATCTATGCTCCTTGTAACTTCCCTTTTGTCTCTTGTGGTTGCATGAGGAGCCCCAGATATCCTTACCTTCCAATTAATAAATCCACTGTTGGGTCCCCTGGCAAAAGCTTTCTCCCCTTAGCTACTGTAATTTCTTAAACAGCAGAAGCTGCAGTGAAGGGACAGGGAGAAGTTTGTAGTGTAACTGTGGGAGGTACCACTTCCGTCTTTACTTGCAGGACCAATTTCTCTTTGGTCATAAGCAGCACAAATTGCCTTTGGCTAACTTCAGAAAAGGGGAATTCACTGATGTAGATACTGGGTAAACTTGCAGAAGCAAAGCAAGGTAAAGTAAATTAATGAAGCCTTGGAAAGGCCAGAGCACAGCAGCTTCTTAGGATCCCATGGGTCCATGAGGCTAACTTAGTCTCAGCCAGTTTTCCTTCTTGGGCAGAGTCATATTGGTCAGCCCTTTGCCCACCACAGAGGTGAACCCATATTTTATGGTCCCATCAGACCTCAGGAATGAGGCATAGAGGTTCTCCAAAGAAACCGTGAGGTGTTGTTGCCAGAAGGCCAAACACAGGATCTTTCCTACAAAGGTCATTGGATTCGGCGGTGTGGAAATCTTCTGGTGAGTTTGATATAAGCAGTTTTAGGAATAAAAGCCAGGTAACAAGTAAAGAGTGAATGGGAAGTGAGGAAGAAAGAATAGTGAAGGAGCCTGATGGTTGGGAGGGAGAAAGAATGGGAACATGTAGAAGCTGTGGCAAGGTGAGGAAAAAAAATACTTTTCCTTTTTTTCTTTAAGTATTTTTTATTGATTATGCTATTACAGTTGTCTCATTTTTTTTCTCCCCTTTGTTCCCCTCCGCCCTGTACCCTCCTACCCTCCAGCATTCCCCTCCCTTAGTTCATTTCCATGGGTCGTATAAACAAGTTATTTTGCCTCTCCATTTCCTATACTATTCCGAACCTCCTCCTGTCTATTTTGTTCTGATCATTTATGCTTCTTATTCCCTGTACCTTTTCCCTCATTTTACCCTCTACCTCTGGCTGATCTCCTACCACATGATCTCATATTTCCGTGATTCTGTTCCTGTTCTAGTTGTTTGCTTACTTCACTTTTGTTTTTGTTTTTAGGTTCAGTTGTTGATAGTTGAGTTTGTTGTCATTTTACTGTTCATAGTTTTTAATCTTCTTTTTCTTGAATAAGTCATTTTAACATTTCATATAATAAGGGCTTGGAGATGATGAACTCCTTTAACTTGACCTTATCTGGGAAGCACTTTATCTGCCCTTCCATTCTAAATGGTAGCTTTGCTGGATAGAGTAGTCTTGGATGTAGATCCTTGCCTTTCATGACTTTGAATGCTTCTTTTCAGCCCCTTCTTGCCTGCAAGGTTTCTTTTGAGAAATCAGCTGATAGTCTTATGGGAACCCCTTTGCAGGTAACTCTGCTTTTCTCTTGCTGCTTTTAAGAGTCTCTCCTTAGCTTTAATCTTGGGTAATGTAATTATGATGTGTCTCGGTGTGTGCTTCCTTGGGTCCAACTTCTTTGGGACTCTCTGAGCTTCCTGGACTTCCTGGAAGTCTATTTCCTTCCCCAGATTGAGGAAGTTTTCCTTCATTATTTTTTTCAAATAAACTTTCAGTTTCTTGTTTTCCCTCTTCTCCTTCTGGCATCCCTATGATTTGGATGTTGGAATGTTTAAAGTTGTCCGAGAGGTTCCTAATTCATTTTTTTGAATTCTTGTTTTTTTTTTTTAAGATTTTATTTATTTATTTTTAGAGAGAGGGGAAGGGAGGGTGAAAGAGAGGGAGAGAAACAGCAATGTATGGTTGCCTCTCACATGGCCCTCACTGGGGACCTGGCCTGCAACTGAGGCATGTGCCCTGACTGGGAATCAAACCAGGACCCTTTGGTTCCCAGCCCGCGCTCAATCCACTGAGCTACGCTAGCCAGGGCCAAGAATTCTTTTTTCTTAATTCTGTTCTGTTTGAATGTTTATTTCTTCCTTCTGTTCCACATTGTTGATTTGAGTCCCAATTTCCTTCCCTTCACTGTTGGTTCCCTGTACATTTTCCTTTATTTCACTTTATATAGCCTTCACTTCTTCCTTTATTTTGCAGCCATACTCAACCATTTCTGTGAGTACCTGATTACCAATGTTTTGAACTCTGCATCCAATAGGTTGGCCATCTCCTCGTTGCTTAATTCTTTTTCTGGAGCTTTGATTTGTTCTTTCATTTGGGCCATATTTCTTTGTCCTAGTGCACCTGTTAACATTGTATGGGGTGGAGCCTTAGGTATTTGCCAGGGCAGGGCAACCCACTTCACTTGGTTGTGGCACTGCATGTGGAGGAGGGGTCAGAGAGGGAACAATGTTGCATGCTTGCCTCTTGCTCCCCTCTACCCACAAGTGAATTGCACCTTTCTGGTGGTGATTCCTGGGTGGGAGGGTTTGTGTACATTCTAGGACCCTGTGAGTCCCTCCAGTGAACTCTCCTGTAAGACTGGGAGTTTCTCCCACCCCCGCAACCCACACAGGTTTTTACAACCAGAGGCTTTGAGGCTTTATTTACTGGGGCTGGAACCCTGGGTTGCACAGTCTCTCTCACTCCCCAGTTGTTCTTCCCTGTTATCCACACGCAAATGTGGGACTGCCCGGTCCTCCTGCCACCCTCCTGCCGCTGCGTTGCTGGACTGTCCTTTCCTTCCTCGCTGCCTGTCTCCACCCCTCCTACCAATCTGGTTGGATGTTTCTTCTTTAACTCCTTGGTTGTTGGACTTCCATACAGGTCGATTTTCTGTCAGTTCTGGTTCCCAGAGTTTTTTGTTTTCAAATTGGTTGTTGTCCTTCTTTTGGTTGTGAGAGGAAGCAAAGCATATTATCTACCTACGCCTCTATCTTGGCCAGATGTCCTCATTTTTCCTTTTTAATGGAAAAAAAATGGGGATATATTAAATGAAAAAGCACTAACAAGGAAGGAGAGATTAATAATATATGAGAAAAAATATATTTTGTAACAAGAAGTGGGAGAGCTGGAGTCCAGAACAAAGGTAGAGGGTACTGTGTTGGATAGAAATATTAAAGAAGGTTTTATAGAGGAAGGCAGACTTACACTGGGCTTTAATGAGTTGATAGGATTTAGATAAGCAAAGTGAAAACATTCTTTCACTTTGAAAATGCAGTAGAAATACAGCCTAAAATGCAATAGCTGATAAGGAGCAATGGGAAGAACCTGTCTGAGTTGGAGAGGAGGGAAGAATAGATGACATGATTAATTATATTACCATGTGTGTGTGTGTGTATGTGTGTTGTACCAGGTGTGAGAGAGGCCAGTGAAGAAGGTAGTGTTAGGTAGAGTCATGAAAGCTAGGACCCAAGAGTTTGGACTTGATGCAGTAGTTGTTGGAAAACAGTGCTGTAGATTTTGGAGCAGGAGCGGTACATGTTGGAATACATGTGAATTGGCTAGATTGCTAAGACACTGGAATATAAAGTATTGAAGAATAGGGAAAAGACTCGGAGCAAGAGAGTATTAAGAGCCAGACATACATAAAACGGGGTCTAATCTAAGGTGGTAGTAATGAACAAGAGAAAAAGATTGTGAAAATAATTAAATGGATTTGATGAGAAGATTTGAAGATTATTTTGGGGTTGAGAGCCAGGAAAAGTTTGATATAATTGATAAAATGGAGAAATTGTAAGTAGCTCTCTTAAGAGGCAAGGCAGATTATCATGTTGCAAACAGGCTTGTTAACTGGCTTTGAAATGAAATGTTTTGAAGAGAGCTTTGCCTAACCAAAGATTTGGAGGAAGATCAGTGTTGAAAGGTAGCTTTATTATAAAAACATAATGACTTTTACACAGAAACAATTTGAAACTTTGTAAAGAGAAAGTAAACAAAAAAGCATTGAGCTTTGGAAGTCAAAGTGAAAGACAAGAATTCACATTAGAGAAAGATGATGTATAATTGGAAAAGAGGAAAACAACCTAGGAGAGAGAATTTCCAGAAAAGGGAGAGTTTAGCATCCTCAAATCTTGCAGAGAGGAGAAGGAAGACAAGAAAAGCCCTTTGATCTGGTGAAAAATAGTTCCTGACCTGTAAGAAAACAGTTTCAGTTGGCAGAACAATCAGAGGGCATACTGCCATGAGTTTAGGAGGGACTAGCCAATGAAAGAAAGGTGAGAAGTTTAATAGGAATATAGGAGGAAAACAGAATGAAAAGGCAGTACATTATTGTTTAGTGTGAAGAAATCTTTTGTATTTTGGAAGCAAAAAAGAAATGGTTAGGGAGGAAATAAAGTACTAAAGAGGAAAGAATAAAGTATAGAGTCCCTCTCCACAGATGGTGGAGTTAGCTTTAGGATGTTCTGAAAGGATAGATGTATAGTCAGAGGTTTGATATGATAAATGTAGGATCCAGTTAACTCATGCCATATGCCCTCCATCTTCCCAGTGAATTAGGGGGGAAATGGAAAAAGACAGCTAGCGTTTATTGAGCCCTTGCTATGTACTAGATATTTTGCTATATCCATTAAATGTATTATCATGTAAACTTTTAGCAGTTCTCTCAGGGCTTGGTCATAATACAGTTGCCCCTCACTATATCACGGTTCACTTATTGCGGCTTCACTGTATCGTGGGGTTTTAAAAAAAATCTAATTCTGTATTACAGAGTTTTTGCTATATCATTGGATTTTATGGTATATAGGTATTTATATAATATTTATGATTTTAATTATTTTTGCCTAAAAAATTTAAAACAATATAAAAAAAGTGAAATATGTTAATTCAAACATATTAAAAGACTATTAAGTCAAAATAAAATACTGTATGTATTTCATCAGCGGATGAATACTGTACTGTACACAATGGAAATGCAATACGCCACTACCGTTTATGCAGCTTTGCCAATGTAAGATTGTACACGGCACACTATTGGCTGATGGAATGGAAAGCGACCAATCACAGCACTGTGTTCTGTATCCTGGACGCCGATTGGCTCAGTGACCGTAGCATTAGTCTGTTTGCTCTTCCGCACTGTGCCCATACGTTCAGCATCTCTCCTTGTCTATTTCACATCTACGTCTGATCACTGTGCTTAGTGTTGCTCTGCAGTGTTGTGTTTTTGTGAAATTTTTGTCAAAGTTTGAATTTATTTCAAGCCCTATGATGCCACCCAAACGTTCTGCGACTTCTAAGGCTTCTGGCAGTGACCCCAAGCGTCAGAGGAATATGCTTACCATCAAAGAAAAGGTGGAACTTCTCAACATGTTAAAGGAAGGCAAAAGCTACTCTGCTGTAGGCCGCCATTATGGGATCAACGAATCTACTGTTCGCTACATAAAGAAAGACGAGAAGAATATTAGGTCTACAGTAACAATAACTTTTAACAAGACCGCAAAGAGGGTGGTCACTTCCCGCAACAAGGCCATTGGGAGGATGGAGTCTGCATTGGCCCTGTGGATAAATGACTGCAGGAAGAAGAATATCTCACTGGATACCAACACCATCCATACAAAGGCCAAGAAACTTTATGGTAGTTTTGCAGAAAGCACAGACAGTCACGACAGTGATGAGGATGAAGACGAGGACAATGACGCAGAAGCAGGACTGTCGAGTGCTTCTCCCACCAGACCAACCCCTTTCAGTGCCAGCAAGGGCTGGTTTGACAAATTTCAGAGACACTTTGTACTCAGGAGCGTTTCTCTGCATGGAGAAGCTGCCTCTGCGGATGTCCACTCACAACTGTTGATGGACGAAGACCTGACGGAGATGACCAAGTCAGCAAGTGAAGACAAGGATGAGGAACAAGATGAACTACGGGTTGGAGAGGAGGAGGAGGGTGGCCTAACACTGGATCGTCTTGTAACTGTGATCAGAATGGCCAAAGAACTTCACCGAGTGGCCAAAGAATGGGACCCCCAGATCCTTCGTTCGTTGCACTTCGTAAATACAGTCGAGAGTGGCATGTCAGTTTATAAAGACCTTCTCACTCAGAAGAAAAAGCAGCGCCAGCAAC
The DNA here is from genome assembly GCA_004026765.1 of Micronycteris hirsuta. Lineage (NCBI taxonomy): Eukaryota > Metazoa > Chordata > Mammalia > Chiroptera > Phyllostomidae > Micronycteris > Micronycteris hirsuta. Next base: position 17,606 of record PVJI01021775.1, read on the forward strand.
TCCCCATGACTATGTTCAGCACTCGGATGAAGAGATCAGTTACGCCTACGCCTTTAGCGGAAATGTAAGTTACGGCCCAGGGCAAAGATACTGCACCACCCGATGAAGCGCCTTATGAAGTGGCACCTTCAGAAGAGCTGTAATGCTCTTCTTGGCTGTGCAGTACATTCATCTCATCGTCATCACCTTCATCGCCGTCAGTACTGCACAGCTACATAATTCATGATCTTCATCATTCAAGTTGTAGTATACTTCACTGGTGAGTACTCATATAGAATTTGTATGTTGTTAAAATTACGTAGGTTTAAGAGTGTAGAAAGTGTTTAAGAGCATATGAAGTGTTTATAAGAGTGTGGGAAAGGTTAATAAGAGAGTGGGAAAGGTTTATAGGTGTGTGGGAAGGGTTTATAAAGCCTTAAAATATATGTAAATAATAAAATAAATATAATGCTGCTACTTCGCGGATTTTCATGTGTTGAGGGCGTCTCTGAACGTAACTCCCATGATAGGTGAGGGATCACTGTATCCCCGTTTTAATTGTGAGAATGCCCAGACTTTAAGTAATACTTATTTTAAAACCGAATAGCTAGGAAATGTCAGCTTTGAGATTTGATCCTAGGTCTGAGATCAAAGACTATTCCCATTTTACTGTACCACTGATTCATTACTGTGAGGAAAATGATACGTATGGACTTGAGAGGGAGAGGATCTGTTAGTGAGTACAGTGTCTGTGCCTCAGAATCAGTTTAGGAGATTTAAAAAAATTATTGACCCTACTCCAGTCATTCATTTGTTCATCCAGTCATTCACCAGCCCCCAATATAGTGGATAATCAATGATATCCTTGTTGATTATCCACTATATTGGGGTTCTCCAGAGAAACAGAACCAATAGGAGATATATAAACACACACACACACACACACACACACACCCTATTACATAGGATACATATATATATATATCACAAGATGGGCCTGGAGCATCTTACAGGGCCAAAAAGTAAGATAATACTAAAAAACAGGGATGGGAGAGAGGAGCAGGTCTCAAAAATACATAGGAGCCAACCTGAAAGAGTACCCAGTGACCAAAGCTTGAACAATTTGAACAATAAATTAGCAATAGCTTTAAATTTTGGCCCAAAGAATAAAATAATACCCATGAGTCTATAGTGATATAAAATAAGATTGAATAAATAAATTGGGGAGAAGAGACAAATCTTGAAGAATTCTACAAAATATATTTAGATACTCCCGTCACCAAGAGATGGAGATTACTTCTTATCCTTGAATGTAGGCTAGACTTAGTACTCATTTTCAAAGAATATAGTATGAAAAGGTGGAAAATAGTAACATAGCAGTCATTCATTACTCGAGTAGAGTTAACAGCAAATTTAAGGAAGAAAATTGGTGGAGAAGACTACTTCTTTTATAACTTAAATCCTTCAGTGTGATCCGAGTAGTTTAATATAAGGATGTTTTATTTGTATAATAAGAAAAACAGAGTTAAGTAACAAAGAATAAGAAAATAGAGAAATAATGATACATCTTTACTAGTGCTGAAAAGCTGGGAAGGGTGTCATTAAAAGATCAAAAACATTGAGGAATTTACGAAAAATGCAAAGCATATAGGGTCAGATTCATTGCAGAACCTTACAGTGTGAAGAAATCTGCAACCCAATACAGGCTTCAAAGGGAAATGCTAAAAAAGGGAGTTTTCCTAACAATTCTGGAACAACTGCAAAGCTCAGAGACTTTGTAGTAAAGTAGCAGGAAGTTGAGGTTGGTTGTCTCAGTCTATTTGGGTTGCTATAAGAAAATACCATAGACCGGTTGGCTTATAAACAACTGACATTTATTTTTCACAGTCTACAGGCTACACGTCCAAATCAGGGTGCTAGCATGGTTGGATTCTGGTGAAGGCCTTCTGGGTTTGTAGACTGCTGACTTGTTCAGTCCTCATGTGGTGGAAGGAGTAAGTTGCTCTCTGAGCCCTCTTTTCTAAGAGCATTAATCTCATTCAGACCATAGCAATGGTCAAAAGGTAATTAATTACTAGACTTCAGAACAACTGTTCCAGGACCATTTACAAGAGCTAATTACAGTGCTCAATCACAGGGTAAGGTGCTAGAACCTATTTTTATAAGTTAGGGGTATCTCTATCATAGGCTTTTGGGCCAGAGAGAGGATCAGAGTTAAACCTTAAGAGAACTTCTAGTTGCTGCTATGCATGTAGACCTTGTTCCATCAGAAGGTACGCAGCTACAACACACCTCCATCCGTGTGTGATGCTCTTCCTAGCTAGAACTCATAGTCGGCATGCACATTCATGGCAGGGAGAAGAGCGATTTTCACATATATTATTAAAGCAGTGGTTCTTGGTGGTAGATGCACATTAAAATCACCCAGGGAGCTTTCTTTTTATTTTTTATTTTTATTTTGAAAAAGATGATTTCTGCAGTGCATTCGGAGTTGAGAACTGCTGTGCTGGGGAAACCAACTTTAGCCATCGGTTTGGTTAACCGAGTTGTTAAATATTTGAAGGGGAAAACACAGGATAAAAGAGGGACACTATCTAAAGAGAGGAATCAATCTTTGAGAAAATAAATTGAATGTAGCAGATAAAAGATAATATTTTTTGTTCAAAAATATCCTCAAGGATTTGAGAGAATATAATTTCCATAAAATAGCAATGGGGTGCTATGAAAAAAAAACAAGAAAGTTTTGACAATTAAAAACATTTTCTGGGAGAAAAATAATAGGCTGAATAACAGCGTGTTGTAATAGATGACCAAAGTAATGGACTAGAAGATCAGACCAAGGAGTTCTTCCAAAATATGGTACAAAAGGACAAAAAGGGAAATTATGAGCTGTTGAACATAGATGGATCTAGGAGGAGAGCTGAAGATCTAGAACTAAAATTCTACACAGTTTCAATAAATCTTTGTCAGAAGTGGGTAGTGGGTGGTTGGAAGGTAAGAAATAGAGTATGTTAAACATTTACAGTGGTAGAAGAGACCATAGATACTGTTTTTAGTAGGAAGAACATATATTTAAATTTTAAAATTATATTTTAGGTTATCAATAAACAGTTCCTTTTCTGTCAGCTCTGTCCTCTCAACTTTGCTTTCCTGTGTGTCAATTTCATCTTCAGACTGTTTTCCCTTGTTTGAAAGATGTTTGCAAATTCCATATTTGGAATTACATGATTTCTCTTTTTTAAATTAGGAAGAGAAAGAGCATAGCTACCCATACCATCAGAAGAGAAGTCCTGAATTTTGCTATAATTGCACCAATCTAAGAACAATCACTGAGGCAAAAAGAAAGAAAGGAAGGAAGGGGGGGAGGGAGCAAGGAAGGGAGGAAAGCCTTGCCAAGGACTGCCACGGAAGCGCAGGTTTGGGATGAGGAGGGGTATATATATATGTAAGTGGAAATTAGGGAATTTCATGAAGTGGAAAGAAGAAAATATCTAACAAATGTCCACTACAGTGTGTGTCTTAAAATTCACTATATTCATGAAAAAGGTGGGGCATCTGTAACTGAACAACTGTAAAAAATTAAAAAAAAAGAATAGATATAAGAGGAAGAAAGATATTGAGGAAAAGAGAAACAAAAATTTAGCCAGGAAAAAGTAGAAACTTATTTAAGGAAGAAGGAGAGAGAGAAGCAAATATGAGCAAATGTAACAATAGTTACGATAAATGTGATGGAATAAGTTCTCATTTTTTTGAAAGCTCTGAAACTGTACAGAAACAAATATCCAGGTTTGTGTTATTACAGACAAATATAAAACAAAATAGCACAGAAGAACTAAAATAAAAATCACATATACACAGTCCAGGTAAATGTTGAATGGAAGAAATGCATAGTAATTTGTTTTCAGGCAAAGTTTAATTCTAGAAAATAAACATTTAATTTAAGAAATATCTAAATAAAACTTTATACTTAAGGAGCTAATAATATACACTCTTGTCAAATACTCATATAACACTTAAAATATATCATGTAAGAGAGTACAACAAAAATCTCAAGTTAACTACTTAGAAAGTTTTTTACTTCAACTCCAGTTGAAGGGAATATAAAAGTTGAAATTATAAAGGCAAAAAGGCAAGACAATAAAAACAAGCAAAATAAAAAAGAAGAAATAAAAACAAGCAAATCATACAAAAATAAAGATAAATCATTCATAATGTGGAAACCTCCGTTGTCATCAAGTAGTTGTAAATTAAGCAATAAGAAGATACCTTTTGCCCTGGCTGGCGTAGCTCAGTGGATTGAGTGTGGGCTGTGAACTAAAGGGTCGTGGTTTGATTCCCAGTCAGGGCACATGCCTGGGTTGCAGGCCAGGTCCCCGGTGGGGGCCACGTGAGAGGCAACCACACATCGATGTTTCTCTCCCTCTCTTTCACCTTCCAGTCCCTTCTGTCTAAAAATAAATAAATAAAATCTTTTAAAAAAAAGGAGATACCTTTTACTGCCATTTGGACTGATAAAAATTGAAAAGTATTTATTGTAGCCCCTCCCTCACCAGCATTGTTTTTAATAGCCAGATAATAATAATAAAAGAAAAAAAGGGGAAGAGAAACAAAAAGGAGTAGTCATCAATAAGAAATAACTGAATAAAAAATGGCTCATTCATGCTATGTAATGTTATGCAGGTATTAAAAATAATAAGTTGATATGTACTTACCTGGAAAAGTAATTTTAATATATTTCTAAGTAAAAAGAAAGCATGTTTCAGTGACATACAAGGGGGGGGCAAAACCCCAGAATTTATTTATAAAAAGTTGTGTATTGATTCTTACATGTTTAAACTTCAGTCACCTTCAAAGTACTCTCCATTTGATGGAATACACCTATTGAGGCGTTTTTCCACTCTCAAAACAGTTTTTGAATTCAGTGATTTGATGCCTTTTAGTGCTTCTGCTGTTTTTTGTTTCACCTCTTGCACAAAATGGGGAAACAAAAAAAGTCATTTGGGGTAAGACTGGGTGAATAGAGAAGGTGGGACACAGGTCGGGGAGTCATGCCGGGTTTTTTTGGTTAAACGTTACTGAACACTCAGTGAAGTGTGGGCAGTTGTGCTGATAAATCACCCATCATGAAATGGACAAGCGCACTGGAAGAGTCTTCAGACAAAAATTCACTGAAGCCGAACGTAGCCTCTCAGAAGAACACTAGCTGATACACTGATACAGATGGGTTTCTACAACACTCACCTAGGCAGGGAAGGCTGTACTATAAGGAGCCTGCCCTCCAAAAGATAGTTCTGGGTTTTTTGGGGTCTCCCAAGAGATAATTCTATAGAAAGATCAAGAAAATAAATGTCAAGCCTGGCTGGTGTAGCTCAGTGGATTGAGCGCGGGCTGGGAACCAGAGGGTCCCGCCGGTTCGATTCCCAGTTGGGGCACATGCCTGGGTTGCGGGCCAGGTCCCCGGTGGGGGCCATGTTAGAGGCAACCATACATTGCTGTTTCTCTCTCCCTTCTCCTCTCTGAAAATAAATGGATGAATAAAATCTTAAAAAAAAAAAAAGAGTGAAGTTAGCTAATAAAAACACAGTGGAGCTGTCTTATTAAAAAAAATAAAAAAATAAAAAAATAAATGTCAAATTTATTTCCAGCAAGGAGAGGGTAGAATTGAGTACCTGGTAGTAGGCTCTTTAATTTTCCTCCTGAAACAAAAGTATGGTTAGGTGTAATAATTAATTTTTTGTTTTTCAGTATAGTATTTTAACAATAATTTAAAATTCAGCTGAGACTATGTAGCATTTAGAAATTAATGATTTGAAAATATTACATATGAAAATCCTTGGGCTGTGGATAAAGTTGTACCTTGAGGAAATATTATAGTCTTAAAGATATTTATTAAAAAAACTGAAAAAAATAATGCATATTTTAGAAAAGAAAAGGCATGCATATGGCAAAAAGTTAAAATTATATATGAAAATATACCCTGTTCCCCATTTCCTCTCTTCAAAGGCATTCCTTTCAGGTATATTCTGTGTTCTGTGCATTTATATATAGTATATATAAATGACCATCACTGTATATAAGGGGGAGGGGACCCAAAAAATTAGATAGGTATTATATACAAGTTTGAAACTCTTTAAATTCATATGTGTATAGTGTGTTTGTGTGTGTGTGTGTGTGTGTGTGTGTGTGTGTAGTTTAGTGCTGCCATACAAAATGCCGCAAACTGTGGCTTAAACGAAACATTATTTTCTTACAGCTCTGGATGCTAGAAGTCCAAGATCAAGGTGTCAGCAGGTTTGATTTCTTTTGAGGCCTCTCTCCACTTATAAATGGTTGCCTTCTTACTGTGCTCCCCAGTGGTTGTCCCTATGTCTGTGTGGTCTGTGTTCTAGTCTCCTTTTCTTTCTTTCTTTTTTTTTTTTTAATTTTAGAACATTTTTATTTATTTTTTATTTTTTTAAAATATATTTTATTGTTTATGCTTTTACAGTTGTCCCTTTTTTTCTCTCCTCTTTATTCCCCTCTTCCCTGCATACCCCCTCCTACCTGCATCCCCCCCCTTTAGTTCATGTCCATGGGTCATACATATAAGCTCTTTGGCTTCTACATTTCCTATACTATTCTTAACCTCCCCTTGTTTATTTTCTGCCTACCATTTATGCTACTTATTCCCTGTACCTTCTCCTCCATTACCCACCTCCCCTTCCCCGCTGATAACCCTCCATGTGATCTCATATTTCTGTGATTCTGTTCCTGTTCTGGTTGTTTGCTTACTTTGTTTTTGGTGTTTTGTTTTTTTTTTAAGTTCGGTTGTTGATAGTTGTGAGTTCGTTGTCATTTTACTGTTCATATATATTTTTTAAAGATTTTATTTATTTTTAGAGAGAGGAGAAGGGAGGGAGAAAGAGCAATGTATGGTTGCCTCTCACATGGCCCTCACTGCAACCCAGGCATGTGCCCCGACTGGGAATCGAACCAGGACCTTTTGGTTCCCAGCCCACGCTCAATCCACTGAGCTACACCAGCCGGGCTACTGTTCATATTTTTTATCTTCTTCTTTTTCTTAGATAAGTCATTTTAACATTTCATATAATAAGAGCTGATGATGGTGGACTCCTTTAACTTGACCTTATCTGGGAAGCACTTTATCTGCCCTTCCATTCTAAATGGTAACTTTGCTGGATAGAATAGTCTTGGATGTAGGTCTTTGCCTTTCATGACTTTGAATAGTTGTTTCCAGACCCTTCTTGCCTGTAAGGTTTTCTTTTGAGAAATCAGCTGACAGTCTTATGGGAATTCCTTTGCGAGTAACTGTCTCCTTTTCTCTTGCTGCTTTTAAGAGTCTCTCCTTAGCTTTAATCTTGGGTAATGTAATTATGATGTGTCTTGGTGTGTGCTTCCTTGGGTCCAACTTCTTTGGGACTCTGAGCTTCCTGGACTTCCTGGAAGTCTATTTCCTTCCCCAGATTGAGGAAGTTTTCCTTCAGTATTTTTTTCAAATAAACTTTCAGTTTCTTGTTTTCCCTCTTCTCCTTCTGACATCCCTATGATTTGGATGTTGGATGGTTAAAGTTGTCCAACAGGTTTCTAAGCCTCTCTTCAATTTTTTGAATTCTTGTTTCTTTTTTTTTTAATTTAATTTTATTTTTGTTCAATTACAGTTATTGGCATCCTCTCCCCTCGCCTCTTCCCTTCCCCTCCAGCCCCCTTCCCCCCCCAGCTTCCCTCCTCCCCCTTAGTTCTGTCCATGTGTCCTTTACAGTGGTTCCTGAAAACCCTTCTCCCCATTGTCCCCTCCCCCCCTCCCCTGTCTATTATTAGACTGTTCTTAATTTCAATGTCTCTGGTTATGTTTTGCTTGCTTTCTACTTTTGTTGGTTATGATCCAGATAAAGGTGAGATCATATGGTATTTGTACCTCACTGCCTGACTTACTTCACTTAGCATAATGCTCTCCAGTTCCATCCATGCTGTTGCAAAGGGTATAAGCTCCTTCTTCCTTTCTGCTGCGTAGAATTCCATTGTGTAAATGTACCATAGTTTCTTGATCCATTCATTTGTAGATGGGCACCTAGGTTGTTTCCAGCACTTAACTATTGTGAATTGTGCTGCTATGAACATAGGAGTGTAAAGGTTCTTTTGAATTGGTTTTTCAGGATTCTTAGGGTATAATCCCAGTAGTGGAATTGCTGGGTCGAAAGACAGTTCCATTTTCAATTTTCTGAGGAAGTTCCATACTGTTTTCCACAGTGGCTGCACTAGTCTGCATTCCCACCAACAGTGCACTAGGGTTCCCTTTTCTCCACATCCCCTCCAATAGTTATCTGTTGCTTTGTTGATGATGGCCATTCTGACTGGTGTGAGGTGGTATGTCATTGTGGTTTTAATTTGCATCTCTCTGATCGCTAATGATGTTGAGCATCTTTTCATATGACTCTGGGCCCTCTGTATGGCCTTTTTCGAGAAGTGTCTGTTCATGTCTTTTGCCCATTTTTGAATTGGGTTTTTTGTCTTCCTGGAGTGGAGTTGTATGAGTTCTTTATATATTTTGGAGATCAGACCCTTATCTGAGGTATCATTGGCAAATATGTTTTTCCATACGGTTGGTTCTCTTTTTATTTTAATACTATTTTCTTTAGCCCCACAGAAGCTCTTTATTTTGATAAAATCCCATTTGTTTATTCTTTCCTTTATGTCCCTAGCTCTAGGGGACAAATCATTGAAGATGTTGCTACGTGGAATGTCTGAGATTTTCCTACCGATGTTTTCCTCTAGAACTTTTATGGTGTCACGCCTTACATTTAAGTCTTTTATCCACCTTGAATTTATTTTTGTGTATGGTGTAAGTTGGTGCTCGAGTTTCATTTTTTTGCAGGTAGCCATCCAGATTTCCCAACACCATTTGTTGAAGAGGCTATTTTTATTCCATTTTATGCTTCTGCCC